>PVIW01002804.1:0-197401 GCA_004026585.1 Noctilio leporinus
CCCCCTGACCCCTGAAGGCCTATTCCTTGTATTCATATACTTGGTTCTGTTTTGCTTGTTGTTAGTTTTGCTCATTATTGTCCCGTAATGGGTGAGATCATATGATATTTGTCCTTCACTGACTGGCTTATTTCACTAAGCATAATACTCTCCAGTTCCATCCATGTTGTCGCAAAGGGTACAAGTTCATTCTTTCTTTCTGCTCTATAGAATTCCATGGTGTAAATGTACCAAAGTTTTTGGATCCAATCATCCACTGATGGGCACTTAGGCTGTTTCAAAAAGTAACTATTGAGCTTGAGATAGAACACATAAGTCATCTAGGCTGTTTTGTTTTGTTTTGTTTTCCAGGCATCTGAGAATTCGGATGCAAAGATGACCATGTGCACTGGAATTCCAGGAACCTGGGGCTGGGGCAGGGATAGGGGGATGGTGACCACTTATAACCAGCTGCATTTTGCTGGGGGCGACGGTCAGCTTCACCAGGGCTGAGGGATCATCTAGGGCAGAGCTTTGGTTGATCCTACAGAGCTACTGTGACAGGTTGGGGAAATTGGAGGGCTTGGGGGCATGGCCCGTTTTCCCAGGGGACATCACCTAGGTCCTAGGGCCACACAGAAGGCTGGGACGGCAGATGGAAACTGTCACTCTGGCCAGGCTTAGAGCAGAGCTGTTCCGGGGCACCGGGCCACTCCAGGAACACTGCTCTGTCTCCCTGAAAACATCCGTTCGGTGCTGAGGCTGTGGGTGGGCGGAGGGGTGGCTGCACCCACCCACGGGATTCTCGTCCACGCAGCTGACCATGCCAGCCAAGGGACCCGACAAGGTGTTGGCTGTGGCGCCCAACCTTTGTGCCTGGTCACAGCCCATGGCTGTTCCTCAGCTTTGAACTAGATTCCCGAGCCAGCAACTGAGAGATGATGGTCCCGGTGGAGCCCGAGAGAGCGGGCCTGGATCCTGCCCAGGTTCCATCTTCCTGAGGCACCAGCCAGAGAGGCGCCGGAGCTGGACTCGCTGGTCACCGGCTGTCATGGTGTCACCAGCCAGGTACACTGGGGGTGGAGGTGCTTAGGGCTGGACCTCCGCAGCCCCTTGGCCGTCCATGGCCCACCAACCCTCAGTCCGGTGCCTTTTAAACAGCAGCATCTCAGGCATAAAGATGTCCCAACCTGACTTCCACAGGCTCCCACCAGCCTAAGTAAGGTCCCATGAAGTCTGACACTGTCCCCATGCTCCCCGGAGGAGTGTCCCCACACCAGGACACTGGCTCACCTTCCTGGGTGGGATGTGACCAGAACTGAGAAGCTCTTGAGATAGGAGTCACCCTGAAGTCCTGCCTCCTTTCCCTGCAGGCTGGCAGGTGAACGGGGAGGTGACCTACAAGAACAGGCTGCTGTGACGGTGACCCTGCCTCCAGATGGTGGCTCCCGTTCCGCCTCCAAAGCTATAGAATCTGTGTCCGTGGCCGGAGCTCCCGTGTGTGTGAAACGAACATTCTCAGAGCTTCTAACAGACGCTCGCATCAGGGGTTACACCTGCAGACACCTCAGGAAACGCTACGTTGACCCAAGTGTGGGACCGTTTCATTTTTCCCGTTACAACGGCAGTGCCCCCCTCCGGCACCCTGTCAGCTCACGGGAACCCAGCAGGAGCGATTTAGGCCATTTTGATGCCCGTTTAATGCCGTAAAAATGTTCAATTCTTGAGTGACCGATGCGCAAAGACTGCCCCCGGCCCTTCAGGCTGCCCAGACTGCCTGGTGGCAGAAGTGCCCGCTCTGAATGACAGAGCAGAGCTGCCGACCTCGCGGTTTTCCATCGAAGGCCAGAGTTGTGCTTGGTCCAGCCGGGAAAGGGGGGTGCGGGGGGCAGACTGGCAGACGCACTTGCTAAAGCAGTTCTTTCAGGATTTGATTCGCCTCATGTTTAGAACTTTTCCTCACAGCCAGGGGCATGGAACCTTGGCGGCGGTCCTTGGGTCGCTGTTCCCAGGGGCACCCCTTTCTTTTGATGCAGAATTCTGAGCACCGGGATCCCGGGAAGCAACTCATCGCCCGCAGCATTTGGCTGTAGGGCGTCCGGTTGTTCCAGGGGAGATGAAAACACCTGGTTCCTCAAGCGAACAGCTCTCACTGACAGAGATCGGGCAGCCCCAGCAATGAGAGATGACGGAGGGTCCGACAAGGATCACTTTGTCATTCCAAAGCACCGTTTCCCTTTGTCCAGCGCCCACCCCGAAGGCGCCCTCCCCTGCTGGGCAGAGGACTTGCTTGGAAAAGCCTTGTGCTCCAAGCTGCCTGGGGATGGCACGCGCTCCCTGGCCAGATGCCCATTTCACGCCCTTGCAGGGGCACCTCAGGGGGAGGCTGCAGCTTGGGCCGCGGAACTCCCCGGAGCACGGCTCCACCCTGCCCAGACGTTGGGACGGCTTCCTGCCTCGGGACAGAGCCCTGCGCTCCAGGACGATGGAGAGACAGTTGAGGGCAGAGGCGGGTCCTGAGCCACCGTCCGTGAGCTCTGGCCTCTGTCATGTAGGACCCCGGAAAGCCCTCAGGTGGGACGCTGAGTGCTCTGAGGGACCCGCACTCAGACCTAGTTCCCATCGAGTGACATTTTGGGACGCTGCCAGCCATCTTCCGTCCTGAAGACCCCTTCAAGCGGGGGCGGAGGACCGCTAACAAGTCTCCTGGGACGGGAGTTGCAGACGTTCCTCTCCTCTGAGCCTTGCGCGGAGCCTCCATCTTGGAGCTCAGATTCCCCTCTCCTAGTGGGGCGGGTCTCCACTCTGGGTACCCAGCGCCCCCCCACGTCAACCACAAGGGCCAGGCCAGGTCGCCAGGGAGGTTAACCTCCCAGCTGCACCCACGAGCCGTCTCTGAACACGACATGTCACATACAGCGTGGCCCTGGCGGGGTGGGGCCTGGCCCAGGGGCACGTAAGGGTCTAGACTTTGACTCGTGAAGACATTCCATCACCGCAAGTCCACGTTCACGGGGCGACCGTTAACGCTGGGTAAAGGGAGAGGCGGTTCCAAGCCCCAGTTTTGTAACATGCACGGGGAGGCACCTAGAATTCAAAACTGCCACCACTGCCCTGGGCTCCCTGAGCCAGAGAGGGGCTCTTCCTAGCAGCGTCTTGCTAGGGGGACGCAAGGCCTTCAGCAGAGGGGGCCTTCTACTGTCAGCTGGTCAGTAGTGACTATTTTGACAGGCGAGACCCTGTAGACCTCCCCCCTCCGGCCTGTCCCAAGAGGAGGTAACAAGATGGCATCTAAAAGCAGGGCCTGGTGCAGCAGCCAGCCCCACAGTTCAGGAAGGGGGGACCTGCACACTGGGGCGCCCGCAGCCCATTTTAGGCCTCCAGGTCCACCCCCTGACCGCCCCATGTCTCTTTTTGGTCTGATGGTTCTCGTGGAGCTGGGCGGCCTGATTCTCGTGAAAGGCACCGACCATGGCCGCTGAGAAACAGCTGCACATGGACCCCATCCTGCCTTTGCCCTGCGTGGCCCGCAGGGGTCCTGCCAGCTCTGCCCCCAGCCTCGAATGTCTAGATGTTGACAGGGCAGTTGGAGGTCCCCTTCTACTATTCCTACGGAGCTGGGCCACCAGGGACCCAGCCGGCTCTTCTCTGTTTTTGTTGTATTGGTGGTGAAGCTGCACCTGAGCTCCTTGAGCCAAAGAGGTGCGGTTCCCAGTCTTCTGAGGAAGGAAGAAAGGCTTCCGCAGAGGAGGCATCTTGGTGCCAAGAGGCGGCTTTGTGGCCTGCGGTCTCCTGGGCTTTCGGGTGGAAAGAGGAGGAGACAGGAGAATCTTCAGGAAGAAGGAACCCAGAGAAAGAACTGAGTTTTCAAGACCGAAAACCCTACAACAACCCCACTGCCTCCCCAGCAGCCAGTCCAGAATCAGCGGAGTCTGACCACGTCGAGGACCAGGGACCCCCGTCGCCCAAGGTCAAAGCCCCCGGGCAGCTCAGGCCCACGAGGCCCAGCAGAGGAGAAGGGCCCCGAAAGCGCCTTTTCACCCCTGCTTCGCCCCTTCTGGGCTGATGAGGGGCCCTTGGGGTGGTCAGGGGCTGACCCATGGCCATTGCCGAGCAGGGGTGGGGGGGGGGTGCTTGGAAACAGGTCCCAGAGGCCAGCAGCTTACTGAGAACATGAAGTTACTGCTGTGACCCTAGAAACAAACGGAAGGGCAGCCCCGAAGCCAGAGTCCTTCCTGGAGGGGACACTGAGGGTTCAGGAGGGGGTGCCGATGTGCCCCTATCTGCGTGGGACCACCCTAGTTTCAGCCTTGCCAGTTCTGCGTCCTGGGAGACCCCTCAGTCCTGGGCAGATAGGACATGGGTCACCCTGGCAGGGGTCGGGAGCCACACGGCCCTGGGGTGGCGCCTGGTCCCCTCCATCGGCAGGGTTGGGGGGGAGCTGGAAGGAGAGGCGTCTCGTCTGCCGTAATTAAACACTGCTGGGCCCGTCTGACCTGGCAGCTTCGCCCATCTAAAGGCGCGAAGCGTTGCCCGTTCCTCCCCATTCAGTTTGCTTTAATTTTGGGGAGGAAGGCTGGGTTTTGTTGAAGGTGTGCCTCTGCGCAGTCATTACGAATAAAGTCAGCAGTTGCGTCCACGAGTTTTGGGTGTTTTTTAGAACGTTGCTTATCCCCTGTTTGGGGAGTTGGGCGTCAGGTGTCCAGCGTTCGGGCCACACAGCAGGTGGTAGGTGTTTCCAAAGGTGAAGATACCACAGGGCAGTTACGGGCCAAGGTTAAGAGTCCGAAGCTTGAATTCTATGATGGGAGCAGGTGGTTTATCTCATTTTATTTGTCCTCGGGACTGGGAGACCGAGCGAGTTCAAGGAGCTCCAGTTGTCAGCTTTGATTTACATCAGGGCCTCTTGAGATGATTTCATCTGTCAAGCTTTATTTTAATTGACACACATGAGGGTCATTTTAGCTAATACATTTTCAACTTCATGTACCCATTTGTGGCACGGTCACGTGCATTTTAAATAAAAATAGTTCAGTGTAATCAGCGTGAGATGTTGGCCGACTTTTCGTCCACGTCTTGAGGGTCTCGGGTTAACACTGAAGTAACTTAGTGAGATTCTGTCCCTTCTCAGCCGCCCTGCCTTCGCCCGGGAAGCCGTCAGGGTACCCGCGCATCTGCGGCAGAGGGACGTTTTCACCCAGTTTTGGGAACGTCTGGGGCAGGCTGTGGGGAACTCTCTGAACTTACAGAAGACTGCTTAGGGCTTCAGGGCCGACGAACACCCCTTGCGGATGGGCTATAGCGTTCATACAAGACCCCCAGCCAGCTGCTCCCCGTGATGACTGCGCGAGGTGAGGACACTGGAGCAGGGCCATCATTCTTGCCCGCTGCGGGTTCCTCTGATGAGAGGTTTTTCCCCAGGGCGCTTCCTTCCCTCTCCCCTTGCACAGACGCCGGACCTGCGCGTGGTCTGGAAGCTCACCACGGCTCCCACCCCCGCCCCGCGTCCTCCTTCACGGACATTTCTGCTTCACGAAGGACCTGGACACCTCACCAGTAGAAGAGTGCACATTTCACCGGTACACAAACAGATGACTTTTCTTCGGTGGAAAACACATGTGGAAGCAGCCACAGACCCAGAGGAAAGCAATGGGGCTCAGAGGTACCTCCGTGTGCCCAACAGTCTGCACCCCCCGTCCCCGCCCTGAGGGTCCACTGTCTTGACTTCTAGTAGCATAATCTTGACCATAAAAACTCGAAGAATTACAGGCAAGGAAAATGTCAGGACGCAACCGTCTGCCATGAAAACAGATGCAAAATTCTGAATAAACATCTCCACATTGAATGTGGTGATGTTGCCACTTAGACCAACCGCGCACTTGAAACCCGGGCGTCTCTTGGAACTATTCTTCCGTTGTCACCAAAACTTGGACACCGCGTCACGGACCTCAAACCCACGTCCTCACCCATGGCTCTCCCCTGCCTTCCTGACTTTCCATCTGTCACTGTGAATTTTATGATGGAGTCTTTACTCAGCAAACGATGTTCCAGGGGCTGCTGGGAACAGATTTGGCAGAGGTGGTTGAAGTCCTCAGTTAGCTGGCTTTAAATTAGGGGCATGATCTTGAGTGCACCTGGCTTAATCAGTTGGAAGACCGTAGAACGGGGCTTACATGGGGAGACAGAGAGACTCCTGCCTTTGGACCCCATGCCCGTGGGGCTCCAGCCTGCCTGGGACCTTCCTTTCCTCGGCCCGCCCTGCGCACTCCACACTGGTGTGGCCGTGTGGCTCCGCCAGCGCCAGATCCCATTCCTTGTGATCAATCCGTCTCTCCCTCCGTCTCTTCCTGTCCCCACCCTCCACACACACGTTACTGGCTCTGGTTCCCTGATTCAGCCTTGACTGGTACAAGTACTATTGCTGTTACCAAATCAATGATTCAATTTGCAATTTTCCCAAAGCCTTTGGGCAGATGCTTCTGTTTCAGGCCTTGTTACACACCGAGTTGCAGGGCGGGATTGTAGGAAGCAGAGCCACCAAAAGACAGAAGCCCCCAGCCCCCCGATTTTACCACGGAGTGTGCCCTCACGGACCAGCCACTTCCACTCCCGGGGCCTTGCCTTTCCTCCGCGCAGCACGGGGTGTGGGCCTAGTTCAAGGTTGCTTTTCCGTGACCCTTCTCACGTCATGCTGCATTTTTGGCTTTTTTCCCAGGGGGAAAAAATATCTTCTTAAAGAGGTGAGTTGAATAGGTGCCAGTGTGAGGATGGTGGTAAGAGGCCCATCGACCACCGTCAATGACAAAATCATACCTTCTCCTTCGCTCCCTCCCCCGATTCAGAGTCCCCAGCACAGGATCGATGGCCTTTCCCAGGTCATGTGCCTGGACTTTATTTTTACCCCTGTAAGTGAGACCACACGAAGAACCTGAGGGATGATTTAAGGACTGAAACAGCAACTTCTACCAGAGTTGGTGGCTCAGGGGGTGACGAGGTCACCACCCCACCCTCCAGTCCTGCCTGATTACCTGCATTTCCAAGGACCTTCTCCCCTGTTCCCTGTGTGTCCTTCCCTTCCGACCCTGACCGTGACTTCGGACAAGTCACTTGGTGTCTCGCGGACTCAGCGTGGCCTCAGCAGGACGCAGGCTGGGGCAGATGGCCCCGATGGTTGGGACGTGGCTGGAGCGTGACGTTCAGCCTCAGCGCCCCCGAAAGCTAGCGGGCAGGGCTGAGGAGGCTGCTTTGCCTGTTTGAGTATGGGGGGTGCTAGGCGGTGGGGTCTGTAAGCCGCACCCTTGGTGACATTGTGAGCGTTCCGAGAGGTAGCGCACGTGGGAACTCAGACCGTGTGACGCAGGGTGGCCGACCGTCCCACAGGCGCTGCTGAGACCCGCGCTGTCCCCTCCCCCGCCCTGCTGTCCCTGCCTCGCCATCTGGGTCAACCTGCTCACCGCGCTCCCTCTCCACCCCACCGTCCCCCCTCTGTCCTGCTGGCTCCCTGTCTTCTCGTTCAGGCCACGGGGAGGCTGTCCTTTGCCAAGAACCTGGGAAGGAACGGCCCGGGCGTGAGTCAAATGCCAGCCGAGGCTGCTGAGGTGCATAACTGGATTAAGCTTCAGCCAATATTGATCCCGCGCTGCTGGGGACCTGGGCTCTGCGGGCGTCTTGAAATGCACCGTGTGTGTGTGGCCACGGCCTGTGGTTCGGCATGGTGGGCCGGGTGGCAGCCCCTCTCCCAACGTATTTTGAAAATGGATATCTAATGAGGGGCCAGGCTGAATCCCAGAAAGTGTCTGGATTTGGCTCTACGAGTCCTATTTTATATCTGAAAATGGGAACGGCCTATAGGGACGTCTTCCCAGCGCTGATCTGAGCATCAGCTGTGATCAGACATGCAAAGTGCCTGGTGTCCGTGTCTGGTGCGTCATCATCCTGGGACCACTTGGGGGACAAGACACATCAGTTACCTGAGCAGAGAGAATCTGATGTGGGGAGTTGTTGGTCACATAACCAAAAGGACAGAAAGGGCACCCTCAGGGACCCCACAGGTAGCGACCGTAGGGCTCTGGAAACAAAGAAAAGCCCCAGATGACATCTGTTAAAATGTCGATGCTTAGGGGAGGGGTCGTGGCCCAAAGGAGCTGGTCCTCGAGTGGTGGAAAAGCTGCAGCCTGACCAGCCGCTTCCACGGGAAGGAACAGGCCGGTGCAGGGAGGAGGGGCCCTCGGGGACCAGGAAGGAGACAGGAAATCTGTGGCATCACACAGGTAGAGACAGTTCCTCCTCCTGCCTTCCAGGCCTGCTCTGGTGGCCCCAGGGCCTGGCTTAGCAAGGAACCAGGTGGCCAGGCAGCCACGTGCCCCGCCGCCCAGACCCGTATCACAGGACGCAGTGTTAGCAGGCTGGCTGTGGCTCTAAAATCCAGTAATTCAATAGGTGGCACTTGACCCTCATTTCCAAGTCCTGCAAGATTCTGGCAGAGCAGCTATTGCCACTTGCATTTTGTCATCGAAAGCTGCAGCTGAGAGATGTCAACCTTCCCAGACTTCAGCCGGAAGCTTGCAGAGCCTGGATTATAATCCAGGTCTGCCTGCCTCCGCAGAACACTGAGGGTTCACGTCTGACTCACTGGCCTTCATATTCAACGATAATGTTCCATAAATGTGCATCACTCTCCAAGGTGCTAAGTGCGAGTATATGAATAGGGAAATGATAGCGAATAAACCACCAGCCATCCTCTCCTGGAATTTATAATCCCTGTCACACATTCTCGGCACATTCGCACAAGCGCACTAGTTCTGGCGTGAGCCGCACCATTTTAATCCATTTAACACCACTTTGAGTTAAACGGTTGTTGTTAAAAGTTCCACTAGTTTACAAATGAGAGCATCCAGGAAGGAAGTTTTAGAACAAAATATTGGTGGGCTCTAAGTTCTGAATTTCCAACGGACCACTCCATTATCTCCTCCACACATTGAAACTGTTTTTTTTCCCCCTAGGTTGTTGAGCACTTAAGTTGCTTATATATATTGGGTTTTTTGTTTGTTTGTTTTCTTTCCTCTGTGATTTCAAAGTGCACATTTGTCGGGGTGGTGGTGGTGGTGGTGTGGTTCTGTTGTGTTTTACTCTTGTAAAATTGGTTTCTAATTTAATTATGGTGTGACAAGAAATTGTACATTATCAATCCACTGGAATTTGTGAGAACATTTTTCTGAGGTGTGTGAGAGGTGGAGCATCAGTTTTAGTATATTCTCAGGACTGTATTTATACAATAAAATTTGGAAACTTTTTTAAAAAGATTTTATTTATTTTTAGAGAGAGGGGAAAGGAAGGGAGAAAGGGAGGGAGAGAAACATTGATCCGTTGCCTCTCATATGCACCCCACCTGGAGACTGAACCCTCAACCCAGGCATGAGCCCTGACTGGGAATTGAACCAATGACCTTTTTCAATTTTCAGGGTGACCCCCAACACACCAAGCCAGAAGTTCACCCAGGTGATAGCATGAAGGCCAATGCTGGTGCCTTAATCTGTGTGAGTCTAAACCCAGGGTCTGGGTTTTATTTACATTGAGGAAGTGCTCTTTCGTATTTCTTCCACGCGTCTGTCTTTTTCTCTACAAAAGAAAAAAAATTCTAAGAACATAGAAAAGCGGATCTCATTTTTACATGATCCTTATTCTCTCCCAAGGGTGGTCGTCAGATGCTGATGGGACCCTGGGTTTCGGGATGGTTTTCCCAGAGCAGGTGAGAGTGGATCTGGAGCCGCCACTGTGTGCAAAGGATGGGGTGGGTGTGAGCCCCCACCTGCAAGCCCCGCGGTCAGTCTGGGCCCAGCAGGGAGCCTGGCTGGGCGACAGCCACACCAGCCCAGGGACGCCCCGAGGTCTGAGGCGCTCGCTCCCCGGGAGGACAGCGTTGCATGCGGGCCATGTCCACTTGCTGGGGGACTGAGTGCCTCCCCCGTGTCTCCACCGGATGGAGGTTCCTGGAAGTGTGTCCCTGGTTTGCTCAGGGTTCCCCCTGGACGTTCCCCCTTTGCTGATTTTCTCTGTATCGCTTCGATGCACCTCAGCCACGAGTACCATGCGTTCCCCTAGGGAAGTACCTTGGGGGCTTTAGATACATGGCTTTAGCTGCAAACGTCGCAGGGTAGGGACCACAAAGGGACAACCCTGAACTTGTCACCCAGATTATTCCTCATGCAGGTCACACTGGCTTCTTCCCTCGTTTGTTCAGAGTGAACTGTTATTCATTGTTCAGGGACCATTGGCAGAAGTGTGACTCTAGAAGGGGCACGCCAGGTGTTCACCTTGCTCAACCTTCTGTGGGTCTCAGGAGAGGAGTCGCTGTGAAGAGGAGAATGACCCGTCTGGTCGCTGCAGGCCACAGGTCACCCACATGTCACGTATTTGCTGGTGCCTTTTTCTGCCCGAAATGCTTTCCTCTTGGCTCCCCCAGAGCCCACGAGTGCCTCACCCTCTTGGCCACGTCAGAACGAATTAGTGACCACGTATAAACAATGCTTGTTGATGACGTGCCATTCATGGGTCAAGTTCTCTTCCAGGATTTTGAAGTATCAGAAGAGGTCACAAAAGAGTGAGCGACAATGAAGCAGTTCATAGGCAAATCTATGTGCCTGTGACGGGCGACCATTTCTTCACACAGAATTATAATTCATACTTTATTTTTCAATTTTTTAAAAGATTTTTATTATTTTTAGAGAGAGGGGAAGGGAGAGAGGCAGAGAGGGAGAGAGACATCCATGTATGGTTGCCTTTCACCTGGCTCCAGCTACGGACCTGGCTGGAGACCTGGCTTGCAACCTGGTTATGTGCCCTGGCTGGGAATCGAACCAGTGTCCTTTGGGCTCACAAGCTGGTGCCTTATCCACTGTGCCACCAGCCAGGGCATAATTCATACTTTAAATCACACAGAAGATACACAAAGCTCATGAGATTGAGCCAGAGTGACATGTTTGGGCTCATTTTAGATGAAAGGGGACATATTTTTACACAGTTCCTTCCAACCCATTGTACTCTCTCTCTTGGGAGCACCACAAATTAAAACTTGGCTTGTTTCCATCTCATTACGGATCAATTTGCATGAATTATCGGCTTGTATTATTCGAGGTTTGTGTTTCATGACAAGATTGCACGAAGGAAGACAGGAGGCTCTGCAGAAGAGGCAGCGCTCACCTTCCAGCTCTTGGACTTGGGTTCACACCGGCTTGGTGACCGCAGCGTGGGAAGCAGTTGTGGGTTACAGCTGCCAAGACAGGAACCCCACGCCCACCTCCTGTGCGTCCGTCTTGCCTGTCCCACAGTCCTGGGGCTGCGGCTTCCTCGTGCTGGGAAGGAGGTGGGCTCCCAGGTGCGTGGCCTGGGGTCTGACTCCCTGTCCACCAGGGGTGCTGTTCTGGGTGCTTTCCCATGCATCTGACTCTGTAACCCTGTGGGCCCAGAGAGTGACACCATGTCCCCAGGCCCCAGCATCAGGAATCTGGGGTGCCCGGATGGATCTGCATCTAAGCTGGGCTTTCCGCTCTTGGCCGGGGCAGACGGATTGGTGCACCTCATTCTTGGGAACATAGCCCTCTTGTCCCCTGTCACTCCCACCCTGAGGTGCCTCCGCCTCTGTCTTGTCTCGTCTGCCACGTCCCTGCCCTGTCTGGCTCACGGCCGGCTTCCTCCCCGTGACCCTTCAGGCTGGCCGGGGCACCCACGCAGCATGGTGAAGCTGCTGTGGGAGCCAGGAGGAGGCGGCGCCACGCGCCCATTTCCTGCACCCCACAGACACCGCAAACCACCCCTCTCCCCGTCACCTGCGCATCTCCAAAGTGCGGCCTTTCAGGTACCTCCTCACTCCTGGCCCAGCCTGGTCACGGTCCCTCCGGATGCCCAGCGGCCCACCTCTGTGCTCAGACCTCCCCCAGCCTCACTGTCCGGGGATGGCATTGCTTCTTGTTGGAAAAGCCCGTAGAGGTGATAAGAAAAGAGACTCCACGTGTCCCCCACCCTCACCCCCGTCAGCACCTGCACCGTCTCTCTCCTCCTCAGGCACCAGGATATGTTGCCCGAGTAACACGGTGGCACCCACTCCCCTCCTGCAGGACAGGACAACGGTGACTGTCTGCTCCCGTCCAGCTGTCGCCCCCCTGCGCCAGGTCACTCACCGGCTGGGGAAGCCGGCTATTCTCCTGACGTCCGGCCCGCGGCTGGTGCCCTTTTCCACCCGTGCCCCGTGCACGGCTCAGCTCCCTGCAGCGACCGCTGCTGCCCTTGCAAACTCTTCCCTGGCTGCCCGGTCCTGCTCGGCCCCGGAGCCCCCGACCCCTCCCTGGAGAAACGACCACCTGCAGAACTACGGGCTCGGCTCTGGGCCCCTGGGGTCACTC
This sequence comes from Noctilio leporinus, assembly GCA_004026585.1. Classification (NCBI taxonomy): domain Eukaryota; kingdom Metazoa; phylum Chordata; class Mammalia; order Chiroptera; family Noctilionidae; genus Noctilio; species Noctilio leporinus. The sequence continues at coordinate 12,378 of PVIW01002804.1, forward strand.
GTCAGTCCACAGGGCAGCGCTTGGCCCAGGGACTCCTTCCTCCTTCAGAAATGTTCACTTTCCTTCTAGGAGAGAATGTTAGCCAGGGTCCTGGCAGGTACAGTTGAAATAATCAGCAGGGCGTGTCCTCTCTTAAATACTCTTTTTGGAGGGATATTGTGACTGGACTACGCAGGGCAGTGTGATGGGGGGACGGGGTGCTAGTCCCCCCAAGGCACTGTCAGAACCCTGAGCCTGAGGGGCGATGGGCACATGCTGTTACCGGGACACAGTCGAGAGCTGGAGTCCAGCCAGGCACCAGTCTGCCGCTCAGGGGAGGGCGGCAGCGGAGGACCCTGGCCCACCTCCGGCCCTGCTCCCCGGGTCTCCTGACGGGGCTCCCGCGGTGAAACCCGCAGTTACGCGGGTCCCTCCCGCCTGAGCGGATGGTGACTAGGGCCTGTGAGCGAGCCTGTTCAGCTCCCCGAACGGCTGGGGGACAGCCGAGGCTCCGCAAAGCCTCTGGGCTTCTCCTCCACTTGGCATCCCATCTTCCAGCAAAGAAAACTGGATCCGTTGCCACGGAAACCGTGTTCTCAAGGCAAGTGAGGGAGCGCTCATCCCCTGGGGCCCAGGCTTCAAATGGCCTGACATCAGAGCGGTACGGGCCGGAGCAAGTCAGTGGGGGATACGTCTAGTGGGGGCTTCTCCCCACCCATCCATCCCTCAAAGTCTGGAAAGTTCCGAGTGCCAGGGCCAGAACAGAAAGGTTGGCCGACCCCCCTATAAAACCCCCCTGCAGGAGCCGGGCCTTCACACACTGCCGTGCAGGGCCAGGCTGGTGAGTCGTGGTGCGTATGACACCGTTGGGACATCTCAGATGGGTTTGATTCCACCCGAAGGGCACCCCCACCCCCAAGGGCCTTCCTTTCCAATGCATCTTGGAGAACGTCCTACGCGCGCTTTTCCCCCGATACACATGAACAGCCTTCGGGCGATTTCACAGTATCACACTGGTGTTCCCATCGGAGGGGCACGCACAGGCATCAATTTGGAAAGAATGGACGCCTGCATCCCGTGCCTCTCCGGGGACCTGACTGTTCATCCAGTTCTCTATTTATTGCGAGCTGCTGTTTGCCCACCACGCAACCTCGGTCAGATTTTCGTGTGGGGAGGTGGTCTTCCCGTGTTCCTTATTGGGTTTCTTTCAGATAAATTGTGTTAACGTATTCTAAGGGTGTCACGGGATGACACCTTTTTTATTGCTTTTCCGTGAGGAAAAAGTGTTTTCGTGTATTGAATAGCAAATGTGCGGGCACGTTAGAAGAAGCCACTCGGCCTCACTTAATGGGGTAATTTAATTAGAGCCAGTTCTCCGAGACCCTTGACGACCTACCCCTGTAGTGGCTCTCTTTGCATAGCTGCGTGCATTTAAACGTAGAAAATGACACACCTCTCAAAAGTATTTTAACATGCGAGTCTCCTACGGTCTCGGCCTCAAGGGACCACCCCGGACATCGCTCTCCTTCAACGCCCGCCTATCGGACACTCAGCTCTTCTCTTGGCACCGTTAGGCGTTCTCAGCGTGTCCTGTGGCCCCAGGTGGTGCCTTCTGCTGTTTTCTGCTGAGTCCACTCAAAACGCGCCTGTGACTTTTCCATCATCCCTGTGGTCAGCAGCCTCTTGGGCTCCCACTTGGCTCAGGGAGCCCCGCCTGTCCTTCCTCTCCTTGGCAGGCGACTCGATGTGGCCTTGACGATGATTCGAAAGGACTGGAGTCTCGGGTGGAGGAGATGACAGCCAGGGAACGGGGAAGACAGGGAGGGTGCCACATGGCCCTCCTCGCTGTCCAACGTGCGACCGGAGCCAGCTGCCCCAGCAGTTGTGTTGCCACGTGGCAGCCCCGGTCCCACCGTGCCGCACGTGGCGTGCAGGGCTCCCACCCGGACCCCCCGCCGGGGGTGTGGCGGGCACCAGTCTCGCGGCTCTGCTAGGAGGCGGGACACTTTCTCCGGGTGGCCGGAGCCCAGGTGCTTCATTTCCAGGGACCAGATGGCGGTGCGGAGCCCGTGGTTCTGCGCGCTGGCGGCCCACGGCCCGGCTGCAGGTCACTCCAATATGTCTCTGGCTCAGGCTGCTGGTGCATAATTTCCTGGGCCTCTGACTCTTGGAAGATGCCAAATTATCCTTATTTCAAATCATGCTTGTCCACCTCTAAAAGATGGTTTTGCTAACTGGACGAGGCAACGCTGGGTCAACCTGATTTCAGTGCAACAAGGAGGAAATTGGGAATAATTGTGGTATGAAGATGCTGTCACCATGTTGTAGTTTTGGTCCTTGACAAGTGTCACGTGGGTAGGTCTGTCCTCTAACAGAGCCCGAAGGACGTCCTGGAGGTACAAAGAAACGCTTCTTTGGGCTGCTCCAAAAAGAGAACTGCAAAGAAATGCGTAGCGTCGCTAACACTCATTTCTTCTTTTTAAGGACTTTCTTTTCACAAGCTCAGATGTTCGCAGATGGAACTGGCCTGGGAGGTGGTCAGCTCCCTGGCACCGGTGGTATTTAAGTCGGGAAGGAACGCTTGCTGAGTGAATAATGGGTTGGGATTCAGCTATTCCTATTTCCTACCATGGATAGCAAGGTCTCCTGCATTTTTTTAAAAAAAGATTTAATATATTTTTAGATAGTGGGGCAAGGAGGGAGGAAGAGAGGGAGGAAGAGAGGGAGAGAAACGGCCACGTGAGAGAAATATTGATCAGTGGCTCCAGCTGGGACCAAACCTGCAACCCAGGTAAGTGCCCTGACTGGTGACCTCTCGCCTTGCAGGATGATGCCCAATCACCCAGGTTGAGCCTGGTCAGGGCATGGTATCCTGCATTTAGGAGGCAGGGCAGAGGAGCAGACACCAAACGGGCCCTGGAGTCAGGCACAGCGGGGTAGAATCCTCTTCTCCCAGTTTCCTGGGGGCAAACCAGTTACCCCCACCACGCCCTGGGCTCCCCAGCTGTAAAGCACAGAGCACACGCCTCTCTCCTGGGCTCATGGATGGCCATCTCCTCCCTGCGCCCTCACAAGGTCTTTCCTGTGTCCTCACCTTCTCTTCTTCTAGGGACAATAATCAGATTGGGTTAGGACCCCCTCTGACAGCCTCGTTTTAATGGAATTACCTTTTCAAAGGCCCTTTCTCCAAACCCAGTTGCATTCTGAAGTCCTGAGGGCTAGGGCTTTGGCGCATACACTTCAGGGGGACACCATTTAGCCCATCACGTTTCCTACCCTCAGGTCACCTTTTGTCCCAGGGACTGTGCTGGTGTCTCTCCCATCCCTCTTGGGACAGAGGATCAGGGTGTCTTTTTGCCATTCCAGAATGACCCCCTGCAGAAAACCCTGGATGAAGACCTCACAGGGGAGAAGGAGGAAGGGCCCGCACCCCCGACAGGGCACAGTTTGTCATCACCAGTCCATGACCATCCGCCCAATGAAGGTCTTCTTCCTGCTTACATGCCCCCACTGCTGGAGGACTCACCACCTCCCTAAGCGGCAACTTCCATGCTTGAACGCGTGTGTGAAATAAACCTCTGCTATGTGAAGCACACGTCTTCCTGGGCATTCCAGCTGGTTTCTTATGTTCTGCCCTTCGGAGCAGCAGGCAGGAGCATTTCTCTCTAGCGTCTGGGCCTCTTCTGGACGGTTTCGTTGTGTTTTTCCTCCGTTTTCTCTGTCTGCAGCCCTGGGACCATCAGGACTCCAGGCTCCCTGTTTTTTGTAGATTCCATCCCCAACGCCATGACCCAAGGGGGAGGTCCACGTGTCTCCCCATCCTCACCTGTGCAGACCCACCTGTGCCCTGCGAATAATATGGTTACCTCTTAGCAGGCCACCTCCTTCTTAGAAGGCAGTTTATGAGGCCCTCGGGGGACTCACTGCAGGTTTTCTCCTGAGGACACACGGGCGGGAATTTCCTGCATCTCAGCTGGGAGGGGAAGGAGCTGGCGAGCTGACCCTGCTCAATAAGGCATTTTTTGTTTGTCTCTAAACGAAGGAATGAATAGATGAGGGCTATAAAAGAAACTCAGAGACTCCAAAGGCTATTTATTGCGTTTGTATCCTCATGCTGAGGACGAGGTAGCTGAGTCTTAGGAAAAAAGGGGCTCAAGGTGACCCACGTCAAGAACACGGATTAAAACCATGGGCTCTTGGAGGAACGTTGCAAAAAAGTTTAATTAATCAATTAATTAAGCAAATCCCCCATGGCAAGTAATCATAACGGAGTCCCTGAAAATTGCTTTTCCCCCAAGGAAACCTGAGCTTCTAAGTGGTAGAGCGCCCGTGTGATGTTAGGTCATCTCTCTCCAATAGGAGCCCGTGGCTGTATCAATTCCCCATTTGTCACCTCGTTCATTCACCCACTCGGCAGAGGTTTGCTGGCTTCACGCCCTCGGCTGGGCGTGTTCCAGATGTTGGGGCCCCCTCTGTGGGAAGACCTGGGCAGGACTCTCAGGCCCCGTGGCACTGCCTGCCCTGCCCCTCCACATATATTGTTTAAATAATAAAAAAAGATTTTATTCATTATTTTTAGAGAGAAGGGCAGGGAGGGAGGAAGAAAGGGAGAGGAGCATCCATGTATGGTTGCCTTTCACCTGCCTCCAGCCACGGACCTGGCTGGAGACCTGGCTTGCAACCTGGGTATGTGCCCTGGCTGGGAATCGAACCAGTGACCTTTGGGTTCGCAGGCCGGAGCCTTATCCACTGAGTCACCAACCAGGGCTCCTTCTGCATATTTTGAAGGGACCACAATCTGTCCTGGGTTGAGTGACAAAGGGGAGCCTACTGCTAAACTGCATGCATTTGTCATACGTTTATTTTCAAGGGTCAGCGCCCCAATCCAAGTGACTTAAATTGTGTAAAAAGGCATTGACTGGCCCACGCTTGGGAGAGGGGCCCGGGCAGCCCAGGACGCAGGAAGGGCTCCAGGAACCTGCCTCGGGGACTGGACCTGGGGATGGCACACCACCTGCCCTGCTCCCTGCACGGTGCCAGCAAGTCCCTGCCTGCACCTCCCAGTGGGGAGAAGGGGCCCCTGTCTTCCAGCGCCAGCACCCACCGCCTGGGGAGGAATTCTGATTGGCGGCTGGGGCCACGTGACCTCGGTTGCACCTGTTCCCAGGCCTGGGGGATCCGCGTGCTACGCCCGACAGTGAGGCTGTGGTGGAGGGAAGGAGGCAGGGAGGAGGGGGGATCCACCCTCACAACGGGAGGACAGTTGAGGCTGCTGGACACAGAGACCCTGCTGGTGCGCACAGCCCAGGACACCTCAGACCCGGGGACACCCCTGATGCAGGACGGGCACTGAGCAGCCACAGGGACTGTCCCGGAGCCGGGCCTGCCCCCTCCCTCCCCTGGCCCTGAGGTGCCCGAGGCCGAGAGGAGACCGTGAAGGTGACGGGAAGTGCCATCTGTCCTTTCCCTGGGGCTTCTCTTTCTGCCCATGTGCTGCGTCGGTGTGTCTGGTGGGCCCCACACAGGGACAGGCAGGGCTGGGACCCCCATCCTAGTCGCGGGGAGGGTGTGGGTGATCCGTTGATCAGCCAGGCCTGGCCTCCCCCAGGCCTCTCCAGGGACTGGAGGCGATTCGCCTTGTGTCAGAGATGTTCTGAAAAACATCTTCTCCTCCCTGGTCAACATGGTTGGTGCTGATTTCTTAATTCCGTGTTCCAGGGGTGCCGGGCGTGCCCGAGAGTGGACGGGGAACATGGAAACGTCCAGAGTGGTGAGGAAAAACCCACCCACGGGACTGGTCCAGCAGGAACCGAGGAACACAGAGGCATCACTGACGGGAAGATGGGCAGGCGGGACATGAGAAACCCCAGCGAGGAATCGAGATCCCACCGACGGTTCTCAAAAGAAAATTCCGGAACAGGGAAAGGAATGGCAAGGATGAGGGAAACTGTCCGGGACTGGTCCTGACAGCTGCTGAGGGTACACAGGTGGGCCGGGGGGCCAGGGACGGTCTTCAAGGGGCCGTGAACGCTGGGTATCAGCGATGAATCAACGCACCCAGGTGTGTTTTCCGGGAAAGAAACCATTGCCTCCCCCCTATTTTCAAAGACGCCGCCGCCCAGCCCTGCTCCCAGGGGAGGCGTCAGGAGGAGGGGGTCCGTATTCCAGGAGGCTGACCCCCCAGCCTGCTAAGAGGGTTGGCTTTCTCTCCTCTGCAGACCAGGATTTGAGGGTGAAGCTATGCGCTGCCCTTCAGCGCCCCGTGAGCAGATTATTTCAGCGGAAGGACCCTTGGCTGCTCACTGGCGGCGGGAGCGCAGGAGCCAAGCTGCGGTGCAAGGAGGAGGGGAGTCACAGGAGGCCCGAATACTCGCAGGTGCCTTTGGAAGCTGCTCCGTGGGTTTGAGGAGCCAGCGGCCGGCCTCAGCTGGCGTGGAGATAATTAGATTAGGAGGCAGGAGATGGAGAGAGAAGGCGTCCTCCTAATCCGCCCAGACGCTCGAGGGAGGCCGGAGGCGGCTCTCAAAATAGACCTCCGCAGAGGGGCCGAGCTGGCCTGGGAGCCTTTGTCCCGCACAGCAGCGTCCGGTCCCCGTGAGAACCCCTGGTGGCTCGCCTGCAAACGCAGCTCCCCGTCCTGTCCCGGGCCCTCCAGGCCCAGGGGTCTCCGATTTAGGCGGGTTTCTTGGGACGAGGAGGCAAGTTCAGTTCACCTCTTAGTGACCTAGTTCCTGGTCTGGGGCGTCGGCATTTGAGAGGCCTGGGAGCAGGGCGGGGAGACTCCCACAGCGTGCCAGACACCCCACGTTTGTGGGTCTCCTGGCATCCCCCTAGGCAGCGCTGCCAGGTGACTTTCTTTCCTGTGGTCGACAGAGACGGGCACTGAGATTCCGAGAGGCCCACAGACCTGCCCCGGATCACACAGCGAATGAGCGGGGAGCAGGAGACCCCATCGCTGCCCCCAGGACCCCACGGGTCATTGTTGCCTAGCACGGTCCACAGAGCCCCCCAGTGAAGTGCACGGGTGCCCTGAGGCACCCAGCACTGCCCACCCAGGGTCCCTCCTGCCCCCGGGCCTCAGCTCGCAGGCTGGGGCTCAGTTTTTGTTTGTGGGAGAAGAAAGGGAACCCCGACTCCTCATTTCTACCTCCTGATTGATTCTCTGCGAAACTCCCATCCGTAACCGTGTTGGCCACGTGCGTGTGCCCGTGGAAGAGTGGCTTGCCACCCAGTCTCACAGGTGGCATTATTCAAACTTATTTTAAATAACCTAATCTTTGATCAGCGAGTCTGTGCTGACGTCACATGGTGGAAAGGCACACTTTACCCCTTGATACCCTTTGTCCTTTATGAGGGCCCCCAGGGGTGCTGTGGGGGCGGAGCCGCTCCCGTGGGTGAAGCCAGGCTTGGAGATCAGGTGGACGGAGACAGACCGGGTCCCAGCAGGAAGCAGACGGCACACGTTGTGTTTTAGAAACAGTAGGTTTATTGAGATACAATTTATGGTTCATAAAATTCACCCTTCTAACCTGTATAACCCAGTGGTTTTTCGTTCATTCTCAGAGTTCTACCACCACCACCTCCATTTAATTTTAGAACATTTTTATTGCCCCCAAAGAAACCTCATTCCCATCAGCAATAACATCCCACTTTCCCTCCCGCCAGCCCCTGGCAAACACTCCAGGTATTGATCTGTCTGGATAGTTGATAGAAATGGAATCATATACTCTGTGGTCTTCTAGGACTGGCTTCGTCACTTAGCACGAAGTTTTACAAATTCATCTATGTCATGGCGGCTACCATCCGCACCTTTCTCCTTTTTATTGCCAATATTCCACTGTGTGGGTAAATCACACATTGCGTGCCCATTCATCGGGTGACGAACACGTGGGCTGTGCCTACCTTCTGAGTTTTCTGAATAATGCCGCCGTGACTTAGAATAGCTGCGTATGTGTTCAATTCTCTTGGGTATTAACCTAGGAGGAGAATGGCTGGGTCATAGGGTTGAGCATTTGGAGGAACTACCGCATGTTTATGAAGGGGGCCCCTTCACTTTGTTTCCCCAGCCACGCGCAGGGGCTCCAGTTTCTCCTTCATCCACACGTGGTGGGTGTTACCCCTCTTCCGCCTCTCCCGCGTGGGAAGGCACGCGGATCTGCATTTCCCTGCTGACGGGTGATGGCCAGCATCTTTGCACATGTGTACCGGCTGTCCATCACTTCTGTAGAGAAACCTCTGCTAAAACCTTTGCCTGTTTTTAATTAGGTTTATTGTCTTTTTATTGTTGAGTAATAAGGGGTTTTTAATAGTCAAAGATTCTGGATATGAGGCCCTTACATCAGACATGATTTGCTAATATTTTCTTCCATTCTGTGAGCTGTGTTTTCATTTGTTTAATGGTGTTTTTGGAAGCACAAAAGTGTTACATTTTGAAATCCAATTATGCTTTATTTAATCACTGAGCAACCATGGCCTGACCCAAGGTTCTGGAGACCAGCCCCTGGGTTTCGTCTGAGTTTCATAGTTTCACGTTCGTCTATGGGGCACCCTAGACCCAAGGAGAGCCCGCTGCAGTGAATGCCCACGAAGGTGTGTGTGTTGGGGGGCGGGGGGAGCTTAGGCCCCAGGCTGGTCGTACAAAGCTGTGCCAGGCTCCAGGCCATGCACACCGTCCTCTGTCCAGCTCTTCTTCCAGGCACCCACACTGCTGGCCCACAGCAGCTCCTGGCCCACCCGGGCGGCCAGCTGTGGCCATGCGCAGGGCTCCTGCGGGCACCCCTGCAGCACCACATGGGAAGCTGGGCCCACGAGTGAAGGTGGGGCTGGCTCCTGTCTGGGCCTCTCTCTCCATGTGGTTTCCATCCTCGGGGAAGCTGGTCTGGCCTCTCGTAGCTGGTCTTCCTCAGGATTCCGAGAGAGAACAGAGGCTCCAGACGTTTTTGCACCCCGGCTGGGAACTCCCACGATGCTACTTTTGCTGCAGTCTAAAGGTCAGGCTGAGTCACTTGCCAGCCCAGACTCTGGGGGCTGATGGAGGAGGAGTAGGTGGAGAAAACTCCATGCCTTGATGGCAGAACAGCAGAGCCACGTTGCAGAAAGGTCAGGGACCCTGGGCAGAGAGGACTCGGTGGCTATCGCTGGCCGGCTCCCACACAGCCCATGGAAACAGATATACAGGCCAGCCTTGGGGCACCAAGCTGGGCCCAGGAAGTGGGGGAGCCAGCTGGGCACTTCTAGAAAACATCAGAATGCCAGCAAGAGGGACACGTTCGTAGAGGTAACCTTGCCCATGCCCCACGTTGTTTACAAAGCGCATCATTGGAAGCCCATCAGTCATTTCACGGCCATTAAGCTCCAATTATTGGGGCTGTATCTCCCGGCTCACTGGGGGGCACTGCAGCACAGACACCATGTCTGAGGACGGCTGCCCTGGACCGCAGGGACACCCGAGGCGGTGTCATCGCAGGTGATTGTCCTGGCATGGCTGTGTCCTGCTGTGTTCTGGAGAAGTAACATTTTTGGAGTGTAGACCTATCCACTCAAAAGAGGGCTTAGTTGTCTAAAACTTAAGTGAGATGCTTTAGGTTAGTCCCATCTCATGGAAATATACTTTCCAGTTTTTCTTCCGCTGTAGGAACTAAGACACAGGATCCTGAGCATAGACAGACGCTATCCAGCTGATGTCTCAGGGTGCTTTTATCTGCAAAAACACACAAGCGATTCGGAGGAGCCACAGCCCTGGTGAGAGCCCCATGGTACTGCTGGCCTGCGTGGCACGGATGGGACATTACGAACCAGCCACTCATGGCACTTGACAGTCCCTTGTCTTCCACCGTGGCGACAATGGATTTCGAATCAGCAAGCCAGTTGCTCATTTGTTTGTTTGTTCTGACTGATTATCCTAGAGACATTTTAAGACAGTTCCACCGTTGGGAAGCTTCTGTTTAAATTCCCAGATTCAACGTGTTTGTTTTGCCTTGCTTTTCATTGCCATTCGTTCGTTCAACAAATGTTTATTTTTGTACCTACTATGCCACTGAACCCTGTTAGGCACTGGGGAGACATGAGTCAACCAAATCAATAAAAAATTCCTGCCCCCCCCAATAAGGAGCTTAGCTTTAACTGTAGTGCAAAGAATTTTGTTAATAGGAAGAATGTTCTTAGAATAATTTTAGTAGCAAGCAAATAGATAGCTGACCAATGGTAGCTTAAGATGTGAAGACTTAGGAGTCACTTATCAAGAAGCCTAGAAGCAAGCAGTCCCAGTATTGATTCTAATAATTACAGAATGTCACTAAACGCTATGGCTTCTCAACCCTTGTGCTCCGCCATCCCTGGGTGTTGAGGTCCTTCTTCCCTCACGGTTGCAAGGTGGCTGCTGATGCACTAAGTTACCTGTCTTCACGTTACTCCCGAGAGAAGATTGGTAGAGGGACTTCTGTGTCACCAGCCTTTGACGGAAAACCTTTCTTAGAAGTTCAATCAGACGCTTCCTCGGTCTCTAGCCAGAAGGGAGCCACAGACCCCCTACCACACCCATCCCTCACATCCCTCCCTTTGCCATCATCACTTCTCCCCACCGGGATTCATGTCCTGGCCGACGGGCCCAGCGCTGCCAGGGAAAAACCTGCCGTCGTGAGCCAGAAGAAGAGGAATGGCTGGGAGTTTGACAACCTTACCTTTAATTTAATCATTTTCTTGGCTTAACTTCTTAACTTGGAATTTTGTAGACATTACTCTGTTGCTTTATGACATTTACTATTGATCTGACGCTGTGTAGTTCTGCTTGATGTTTTGTCTGGCTTTGTGACTTCGGTTTCTCTGCCTGAGAAACTTTTCCATGGTCGAGGTCAATACATCCACATGGGTGTATGCTGGGGGTGAGGAGCTTGAAACAGTTTCCCCTGAGCTATGCATTCACGCCAGCCTTCCTACATTGTGGTTTCCATGTTTTAGGGAAATGTCCTTCTGTTTTGCTTTTCAATTGTCTTCTGAACCATTTGTTGGATTTTTGCCTCAGGGTCACCCGTTTTACTTAATTTGGCTCATTTTCATCTTGCATATCTATGAACGTATCTTTAACAGCTTTATTATTTCTCTTTTCATCAGAACTCGTTGCGTAAAAGCTACTCCCAACGTCAACCGTTCAATAGTCAACTATGTTTATTCTGGTTAGTAAGCTTGTTGAAGCTATGAAGTCAATGCAATAAACCTTCCACACACCTTGTTCGACTTAAGGAATAACGTGGATTTATAATTTTGAAATTTCTGTAAATGAAATTTCTAAATTCTTCTAAAAACAGAGTATTGACATAGATTCAAATATGTCAAATTATGTCAAACACAGTTAAGGGGACCGCGGTGACCAGGCCAGCTCAGTTTCAGAATCTACGTTGGTCTCTTGGGCCCCCTTCCCATAATTTCCCCTTTGCCTGGCACCCAGTGGCTCCCGTCCATGGACCACATCAGGTAGGCGCCCTTGGTTCTTCTGCCCAGATGCGTTCACCTAAGAGAGGTGTGGGCAGCAGAGAAGAAGAAAATTCGGAAGGTCAGGGCCTTTGTGACCGAGGCCCCTTCCCTGCTGGCCCCCATGGACAGTGGTTGGCCCCAGTCCCCTGTTCTCAGCCAGCAGCCCTTTCCTACGGCTTTGGACCTTGGTGGCTTCCAGTGTTAGCCTCTTCCTTCTGTCCCCTGAGCCTCCGAGTCCTCTTCTCTGCTCATACCAGGTGCTTGGCCACCAACACTGGCTGCCTTTCCTGGATGCTTCCTTCACCTTTCCCAAAGGCCACTTGCTCCACTGCCTTCACTCCAGAATCGAGCCACTGACCCCCTACCGCATCCCTCCCTCCCTTTGCCATCACCACTGAGACCCACCGGGATTCATGTCCTGGCCGACGGGCCCAGCGCTGCCAGGGAAAAGCCTGCTGTCATGAGCCAGAATAAGAGGAATGGCTGGGAGCTTGGCAACCTTACCTTTAATTTAATCATTTTCTTGGCTTAACTTCTTAACTTGGAATTTTGTAGACATTACTCCGTTGCTTTATGACATTTACTATTGATCTGACGCTGTGTAGTTCTGCCTGATGTTTGGGGGTTGGCCATCTGTTTCCTGTTTCACCTTGACTGCGACACTGATCTATAAACATCAACATCCCTTACGATGGGAGTTTATGTTTGTCAGAAGGTGTATGCATGCCGTGGAAGGCGGAGGGGCCTGGGGAAATCTGCAGCTTGTTTTGTGAGGATCCTCTCGCCACTTGCCTCTCCTGCCGACTCTGGCAGGCGAGGATGGCACCTGACTCTGCCCATTGCACCTGAGGTGACACTTTTCCTCTAACGGCTGCAGTGGGGGAACAGACCCTGTCTGCCCTCCTGAGGAAATTGTTCAGGGTTAGCTGAGCAGGTGAAGTCAGCGGGGACAGATCCGGGGTCAGTGTGAGGGAAAATGAATCCGGCATTTTCTTCTGGGAGTTGATGAAATGTCTGGGGCCAGCTTCACACTTGTTGGGGGGAGGTGGTGGCGAATTCCATGGGGAAGCCTGGGGGCTTTTTAGCTCCTTCCCCAGGGTCGGCCTCACCCACTTCCATCAGAGGGAGGAAAGAGCGACTCTTGTCTATGGCAGAATAAAGGCAGCACCAAGGATTTCACTCTTCCCACTGAAGGCAGGGTTTATTTCCCCCTCCCCGAATCTGTGTGGCCAGCAGATGACCTAGCGAGTCCAGGGCGGTACTTGCTTGCTTGACCTGGGCTTGACTATAGAACATGGGCAGCATCCATTGGAAGTGTTTTCCTGGAAGACAGCCACCACTTAAAGGAGGCTCGCTGTCCTGAGGTCCCCACCTGGTGAGGAGCCCAATCAACATGGAGAAGCCCTGGCAGGTAAATGTCATGTAAAGACGGGGCAAAGGACACAGCAGACGCCGAATGTGGGTGGGGTGCTGCCACCCCAGCGGTGCCACATGACACACCACCTGGGAGTGTCCCGCTGCCAGCCCCGGCCTTCCTGAATTCCCGGCCCACAACATGGTGAGCAAAATGAAAAGGCTCTTTGGAACCAGCAAATGGGGGCTGGTTGGTGAAGTCGCAGTAGGTAACTAGAACACCCTTCTTCAACAGTTTTCCCAGCAATTGTTTTCTAGGTCTCTCCAGTCGGATGGAGAAAACCATTCCCCCTCAGTCTGGTTTCTGTCTGCACTCAGGAGTGGCCCGCTTGCCCTGCTTTTGGTCTGAAGTGGTGACAGGATGCAGTCCTTTTTATAGGACAGGTTCGGGGAGATGGCAGGAAGCTCAGCTCAGGGAGCAGGAGGAAACCTGGGTCCTGAACGGTTTTCAGACAGGGACAGGACATGACCGAACGTGTGCTTTTACCCTGAAGATAGTGATGCCTCTCAGAAAACACACAGGCAAGCTCTCGACCTCACCCTATTTTATAATGGGTTAGGGTAACGGGCTTTCATTTTTTAATAAACTTCAAATAGCCACATTTTACCCCAGAAATACCAAGATAATTCAACACGAGAACACTCACCAAAGCCACTCGATGCCATCACATTTAAGGAGGAAGAGGTTTTATCATTTGGCATTGAACAAAAAGGGTTGAATGAAACTCAACACCTAGTCATGATAACTTGTAGGGAAAAAATAGAAGTAAAAAGAAGCCTCCTTAATTGGGTGAAGGGTATTTTTAAAATTAAAGCAAGCATTGTACCTATGGAGAACTGTTCGAAGCATTTCATGATATTAAAAACAGGACTGATTACTTGCTACCAGGATGTCCATTTAACATTTTACAGGTGATCCCACTGAGCCCAGTAAGATGAGCAGGATAAACAAAAGAGACATAAAAATTACAAAGAGAAAGAAAAATGCAAAGAATTAAAGGAAGAGAGAAAATTGCCCTGTTTACAAATAAGTCTACATGGGGAGGCTGAGATAATAATATAGAAAAGCAGATTTAATCAAAGACGTGCTGAAAGGCCACTGGACCAAGGCTGCAGGATCAACACAAACCCACGTGAATCCACAGCCAATAAATAATAACTACTTATAAACTGTCAGAGCATCAAAGACCCAGTAATTTGATTAGCTACTTGGAAACCATCTAACAAAATATACATACAGGGCTATCATATAGAAAACTGATGTATTATTAAAAGATATAAGAGAAAATGGAATAAATGGTATGTTCTTCGAAGGGCAGATTCACTATAAGATTCTCATTAGGCCTAAGTTAATCTAAAAACTTGATTCCAAGTAGCCTGACTTAGTTTTTCTCTTGGAACTTAGGCTTATTCTAAAATACATATGGAAGGGAAAATGTCATATAGTAAATCTTATCACAAAGATAGGGCAGTGAGAAAAGGTGCTGTTAGCACAGGGATAGGAAAATAATAATAATAATTAACATCACAGACAAGTAAGTGAGACAACACAGTAAGGGCTTAGAAGAGTCACTTAAGCGGGATTTAAACTACTGACAGTCTGTCTGTCTGTCCATGCATCCACACGTCCATCTATCTATCCACCCACTGATCCATCTTTCCTCCCACCCACCCATCCATCCTCATTGCCTCTGCAGTAAACTCTCAGGTCACCCACTTTACCACCCACATGCCTCCCTTGACATCTGTCCCCTCTCAGCCCCTAGGCTTCCTGCAATAAAGCTTCTGCCCTCATGAAGAGCATTTTGGGGGAAATGCACGCCCTTCCCCTGCCAACCCCATCCTACCGGACATCTGTGCTCCACATTCCTTCGCCGGCCATTTTCCTCTTGGAAACCCACCCCCCTGGTTCCTGGGCTGCCATCCTCACGCCTGCCCAGCCCCCACCAGTGCTCCTAGCACTTGCCTGGTCTCCGCCCCACTCTCCACCCTGGGACGTGCTTCCCCTGCCTCAACGCTCTTAAAATGTCAGCCCCTCCGTGGTTCCTTCTTCAGTCCTTTATTCTTTCCTGAGGCTCCACTTTGATCTTCCGCTTAGTTATCTGGCTGGACCTCATACGCCCTCTTAGCACATAGCTCCTTGCACTACACCATCCACTTTCAGCTCCCTAACATGTCCATCCTCACCTGGACTGTGGCCCCAGGCCCCTGCCTCCCACACCGACGCCCCGTCCTGCGAACCTGCTACTCCTCAGCGGGCCCGCGGGGTCTCTACAGAAGACCCCACCGCACTGTGCGCCCCGTGTCCAGCCTCTCCCCGCAGCCTCGTGATGACCTTGCAAACGTCCCTGTAAATCTGGTGAAAACGATGAGTCACACGGTTTGGGGAAAATGTATTGTTTATAGTTTACCACCCCCAGCAACCCCACGATTTTTCAGATCGGGATAATGAGGTTACTTAACTTGTGCAGCTGCAACTGGGTGACCCCCCTTAGCAAGCCCCCTCCGCGTGCTCCCAGCGCCCGCGTCCTCCCTACAGGTAAAGTGGGTTTCATAAAACCCGTCGAAGGCATCATTTCCAGGACACAGAACCACCCAGAGGCCCCCATCCCCGGTAAGGCAAGGCCCCCGGGGCTTTGCATAACACACGTTCTTTGCCACCTGGGTTCCATGTAGCTGCCCCCGAGCAGATGCTGCGACCAGAACCAAGGCTGCGACCTGGACTTGCTTGCATTCCTGGCACCTCATCCCCACCCCCCACCCCCCAGTCCCGCAGCACCTGCTCCACCTGGCTCCGAGGCCCGGGAAAGCTCTTTGCTGCCCCCTACCGGCCCCCAGCAACTACTGGGGAGGACAAGAACGCCCACAACTTGCTCAGGGTAACCCTGGGGACTCCCTGTCCTGATTTCTGCGGGTTTTATACAGCAGCTCCTGCTGGTGGTGTCCCCCAAATTCCCTTCAGCACTCAGGGATCTACTTCACCAGCTTGGAGGCCGGCTGGCTAGCAGTTCTCCACTCTGGACTTTCTGGGAGCTGCATCCGCAGAAGATCCTGGCCCTGCCCCCTGGCCCTACCTCGCCGGTCACTCCAGGGGGACCCCGGCAGCCCAGGGGGCCGTGTGAATACAGGTCTGGCCCCATCGTCCAGCTTAGTTCAGTTCTGAGGGACCATCCCAGCTTCAGGGCTTCTGGTAGGTTCCACTGAAGCCTCATCATGACCGATTACAGCCAGAGGCACCTCCTGTCCTGTCCCCGGAGATGCGAGTCCTGAGGGCTCTCCCCAGGCAGCATTCCGCACAGCGTTCCCGCCCGGAGCCTGGCCCAGCGCGTGGGCTGTGAGTCGGACGCACCCGCCTTTTGGCCCATTCGTGAGCCTCGTGTCCGGAAGGCCTGGGAACGCCCAGCGGGAGGAGAGCTGAGCGGGAAGGGAAACTGAGGCTACGTCAGCGGTACCCGGGTCTCCATTCCAGTCCAGCCACGGCCTTACCACCTCACCACGCCCCCCAACTGCTAGGAGCCTCCTTCCTTCAGGTAGAAATGAGTTTCCCTAATACTTGTCTCAGGATTGCTGTGAAACTTGAATAATGCCTTGAATAAGGTGGAATGTGATCATGTATGTTTGAAAGCTTAGCAGCAGCCACATGGAGCGAGTTGAGGGGTCAGTGAGGCCTCGCTCCTGAGAGGTAGGGAACTCAGCAACCACGAATTGTGTCTGGAGAAGGAAAAACAGAGCATAGTAACCCGATCTCACCCTCTACGATCTGGGACTGCTTGAAAACCTTTTCCTTGGCTTAAGGTGCTGTCTCTCACCCTTGTTCACATGCACCGGCCCACTGGGTGAGTTCAGTTGTCACTCCAAATATTCCTGAAACTTTCGTAACCTGGGCACTGCAGCTGCGCTGATCAGACTCTGCCCCCGTGGCTGGGTTGGCAGGGAGCTGAGATCATAGCCACTAAATGCTGAAATGCTGGGGACGGGGGGCTCTGTGGGCCTCAGGGAAAGCTGCAGGAAAGGACCCAGTCTCTTGGTCCCTGGTCCTGGGAGCTGCGACTGTTTGAAACGCTTCCCTGTTCTACCTCCTCCTGAATCCCTGGGTCAACCCCAAAGACCTCATGCTCCAGATTCAGTTCTCGAAAAAGGGATTTCAGAGCCCAGAGTTTCATCACCACGTGGAATGAGAAGGGTGCTGGGAAGGGGTGCAGGCCACCGTTCCCACTGCTGTGGAAAGACCATTTGCTTCTCAGTTTCGGTCCTGAATTACACCTCCACACCTCCCCGAAGCCCCAGCTAGAAGAGAACTATTGAACTGGGCTCCTGTGTCTGGCAGTTTCTGAGTAAATGTAACAAATTGCAGCAACAGGCATGCTGATGTAAGTACCTGCCTGTATATACATGTAATGTTATTATGTATGATTGACTAATTATACCTCTATGCATGATATACTAATATTGCATATATGAGGTCTTCCCCAAAAGTATCAGCCACACAAACTTTTAATTATATTGACATTGACTTGGTACTTTTGGGACAGACCTCGTATAATGTGTATGTATGTATATGTATATGAAGTCTGTGTGGGAAAAGTCCAGCTATAATTAGTATAACAAGAATGGTTTACAGGTTGCAAGCCAGGTCTCCAGCCAGTCCTGTCTGACTAGAGGCAGGTGAAAGGCAACCATACATTGATGTTTCTCTCCTTCTCTGCCTTTCTCCCTTCCCCTCTCTCTCTGGAAATTAAAAAAAAAAAAAAAAAAAAAAAAAGGAATGATTAATATGACATCACTATAACCTGGCAGCCAAGGAGAGTGGACTGGAATGCGCATGTGTGGTCAGTGGCCACCTCACTGTACTAGTTAGTAGGGGTGGCAGATGCCACTGAGTGAGCGTGTGTACTGTGTGGCCGTCACATTCAAAGTGACTGAGTGAACAGAGCGACTGAACCTTGAATCTGCATCAAGTTTTGCATGAAGCTTGAACATCCCTCCATGGAAACTGTTAGGATGATTCAGAAGGCTTTCAGGGACAATGCAGTGAGTGCAGTGTAAGTAAAAGTGTGGCACAAATGCTTCAAAGCTGGTTGAGAGTCTGCGGAAAGTGATCCACGCTCTGGAAGGCCTGCACCAAGCGGAACACCTGAGGATGCTGAACATGTCCATACAATCGACAGACCCAATGGGCCACAATAAAGAAATCAGCAACCCAGATACTCAGCCCCTCTACAGCCCAGATTTGGCGCCCTGTGACTTCCGGCTTTTCCCAAAACTAAAATCACCTTTGAAAGGGAAGAGATTTCAAACTGTCAAGGTTTAGGGAAATACAATGGGGCAGTAAATGGCAAAACATTCTGAGGACTGTTTTGAACGTGGAAGAGATGCTGGGAGAACCATCTGAGGTCTTGCTTTGAAGGGGACGGAGGTGTCCTTGTCCTATGTACAGTGTTTCTTGATTCTTGTGTCTTTTTCACTAAAGTTCTCTGTTTTTCATAGTACATAGATGGATACTTTCTGGATAGACTGCATAGATATACATTATAGTTGAACGTTAGTTAGGTCTTGTGCCTGGGTTGGAACAGTGGGGAATTGTAGCCCACCCCACTGCTATTTGGACATTGTTTCTGTACGTGCTAACTTTGATGAATATGTAGCTTGTAGATAAACAGGACATTTGTCAGCGTGGCTTGTAACTGGTAGGTGATTAGACATGTGCCCCCCTTTGCACCCTGGGCCTCATGCACGCTGGGCCAACCAGCCAGGGCTGTGGCCAGAGTCATGGTGGCAACTGGCTACTGTAGACACGCAGGTCAGAGAGGACCCCCTTCTGAGCAGAGATGCACAGGGAGGGAAGCAGGGATACTCTAGAGCAGCAATTTTCATCCGGCGCATCACAGGAATATTTAAAACATGCAGTACCCGACCATTCAGTCAGGGGCCCTGACCTCTTCCCTGTAGACTCTCAAGTACAAAAATGACAACAGCCAACTCAATAGCCACGTGGTATGAACGAACCAAAATGACTTCCATTTTTAAAGTCAGATTGGCAAAACTTATATTTGTTGATGTGCCGCAGAATTTTAGTCGTGAGCTTATGTGTGCCAAGAGATGAAAGAAGTAGAAAAGTGCTGCCCTATTGGAAGAGCAAGGACCAGCCTCTGACATGTGAGGAGGCTCAAAACAATCAGAACAGAAGCTACAAGGGGTTTGGCTGGAGCCTCGGAGCAAAGGGGTGGCATGGGCGACCCCAGCAGGGAGGCACTTGGGGGGCCGGGTAAGGGGTACGGCCTTGGGAAGGTGGGAAGCCGCTGCAGCAGGTTGTTTTTCTGTAACCATTGAGCTTTCTCCTTACAGACAAAGGAGAGATGGGCAAAGTCAAAACGCAACCTGATGCAGCGAAAAGCCAATTAAAGGCACCGCAAAGGGCTTGGAAACCGTGGCTTTAGCAGGCCAAGTCTTCGGTGAGTGGAACAGAAATGATTCCTACCTGCATCACGAGTTTAATTTCTCGGATTACACTTGGTAAATGAGGGGCAGGGGTTGGTGACATTGGACCCGATCCGTGTGGGCCCAGAGCCCCGGGGCAGAGAGCTGGCCATGGTTTCCACTGGACCCCCTATGCCGCCTTTTATCTCATTTTATTTTGAAGTGAAATTCCTTGGGGTGATATCGGTTAATAACATTTTAAACATTTCGCGGGTACGACGTTATAATCTGTATTTTCTAGAGTATGGCTCACCACCGAAGCTGCGCCTCCTTCTGTCACCTCATATGTGTCCCTTTACCCCTTGCCCTCTCCCCACTCCCTTCCCCTGGTAACCACCCTTCTTTTAGATAATAAAAAGATCATTCCCTTTCTTCCCCTGTTAATTACTTTCACATCTGTGACTATTCTTTCCGCAGTAACCGGGAGATTGAGAGTGTGGACCCTGGATCTATTCTCAAAACAGAGAAACACAAAGGCAATAATGAGACGATTCCAAGGTCCCACCATTCTGAGGACATGGGTAAGAGTAATTCTTTTTCAATTTGATTTATAAATAAGTCAACGATCCACTCGATAACCACCGGAATCCTGATCAGAAGTAAGCACTGTCCGATAACCCCCACATCTAGCAAAAGCCGCTTCAGAAATGAAGGCAAACTAGCAGCGCTTTCACGGAAATAGGAGGGAAGCTCAGGTCCGTATGCCGGCACCAAACCCCAAGGCGTGTTCTTCAGGAAAACAGAACGATGCCGTGTGAAAAACAAGGAAATGCGTGGTGTCATGAGCCAGCCTTTATATAGACAGAGAACTGAAATCCTTGAAGGGAGTGCAGATGATGAGAGGAATAAACAAAAATGTAAATGTCTCTGATCATGAGAAAGCGAAAGACAAAGCGGGAAGTATTTTGGCCTCCGCTGTCATGGAGCCTCGGTGTCCGGGAAATATCTTGAGCAGCGGTGGCCGGCGCCTCCTGCAGAGGTAGGAAACATCGATGCTGTATGTGGGCTTCGCAGGCCGTGTGGTCTCCGCTCAGCTCCACGCGACAGCAGGAAAACAGACAGTCTGGACCCGCATCGACGTGACAGCGTTCCAACAAAACGAAGTTGGGATGCCATTTTTAGCACCGACAGCTTGGAAAATAGAGCTCGCCTATCGGAGTGTGTCTATTTCTGGAATTCAGGAGGGTGCCGCTGGACGATGTCTTTGTGTCTTCGTTCCTGCGGTTTGGGAATGAATCTTTGTTCTCCGTTAGATAAAATCCTTCCCCTGCTGCTCCCCCACCCTGGGGAAGCTGCCCCGGAACTTTCGCTCCGCGGGGTGTATTTTAAGCTCCGTGCGCCAGGTCCCCGACAAGCCTTTGGAGACTTTGTGGGGTAACGGAAGCGAGGGCGTTGGGTTGGGTTGGCGGTTCCGTGCATTTCCTGCATGTCGTGTTTGTCTCAACTCGTCAAGCGGTGCACTTGAAGACGGCTGAAGGTCACTTAGTGTACGTTATAGCTAAAAACAGGATGCAGAAGGACAAATAAGCCTGCCACCAGCCTTGTCGGGGTTCTTGCCGGCATGTCCATGAAGAGATACGCTCACCAAGTGGGGCCGGCACGGGTGTCGCCAGTGAGCCACTCCGGCCAGGGTGTGGGCAGCCCCTGCCGCCCCTCCGTGCACCTGTGGGTGCCAAGAGCAAAGCTTCCTACCCTTGACCTTGCTCCGTAGGTCTCCAGGGGTGCAGGTCTTGGTTTATGCTTTGAATATTTTTTTGTCTCGTGATCTTTGCAACAGACGCGCCCACATTTGGTTCGATTTCCTCTCAATTAACCCAAGTCCCTGTGGCTTATTAACGACAGACTCATTTCAGAAATGTGAACGTGGACTTGGCCATCGTTGTTCAGAAAGGCTCCTAATCGCAGAGCGGACGCCCCGTCGAAGTGTCCGCCCTTCAGACCCTCCTCGCCTGCGGCCGTCAAACGTGCAAGTTGGGTGGTGGGAAGCGGACGCCCCCTTCCCCTTCCGGCACCAGGGCTCTGTCCCCTTTCCTTCGGCTGGCCACAACCTTCACGGACGTCGAGGACACCCCGCGTGACGCCATCGGAAGACCTTCCTATTTATGTTTCAAGTCGGCCAGCCTGGGTCGCATGGGGGCAAGGCCCTCCGCAATTTATTCCTGTTGTCAAAATAAATACATAAAACAAAGGGCCTGGCTGCAGACATTTTGCTTTTGTAAAACAGAAGAAAGCCAAGCTTTGTTTTCCTCTCACACAGGGGCTACGCACGGATGCACAGCATTTGTAAGCTACGGGAGCGTGTAAGGGGGAAAGGGAAACCCTCCCGCAAGCCGTCTTGTGGAGCCCCGTGCTCCGTGCTCCTCCGTCGGCGTTCAAGGCTCGTACTGTTTCTATGCCCTTGTGCCTTCAGTCAGCATCGGCCGATTCCCTGTCCCGAGGGTCAAGTTCAGTGTTGTCCGGCAAGGCCAGTGCATCATGTCGCCCTGGCTTAAGACCTTGGCGCCTTCCGCCGGGTCAGGAAGAAGAAGGCAGCTTTCCTGAGGCGGCGCCCACTTCCCTGGCTGCTACTCCGGCTGGCCTGTTCCACTCGGGGCTCCGCATGTGGGGTCCCCACCCTTGACAACCTTCCTTCCTTGTACCCCAGTCTACCATTTGGGGACAGAGTCCCTAGACCCACAGCTACCTTAGAAATCGTCTCCCTTATCCTCTTCTTGCTGTAGATAGAGATGGCAAAGGTGACTTGGCACAGCTGGTTGGGTGCCCATTGGGGCCCTTCGCAGGTCACACACTGGAGGGCAGCTGGGCAGCTGTTTCAACACGGAGTCTGCAGGTAAAAATCCCGCCTTGGACCCTGGCCTCATGGTCTTCCAGCCGTGCAATTTTTTATGTTTATTCCTTTTTTTCCTGCCCTATTGGTTGAAGAGTTATTCTTTGTTCCACTGAAATGTCCAATAAATTCCACGTGTGACTTGGTCCACTCCTTTGACCTGTTCCTCTGCTTATCCATGGCTGCCCCATTACCATACCCTCTTAGATGCTGTCACTTATATTTTTTTGATATCAGGCGGTGTGGGTGCTTTGGATTTTTCTTCAAGATCGTTTTGGCTACTTTTAGGTTCTTTGGATTCCCAGGTGGTCCCACATTAACAATAAACTCAGACTTGATAGCACTGAATAGGAATAAACACCGTTCATTGGATTATGTTTCATCTTCAGTACAATCCTAAACATGATATGATGAGTCTAGTTTTGTGGATGCAAGACTTGATGAGAGTTGAGGAGTTAAAGCAACTTTCAAGCTTTAAACCCAGCTCCCTCTTTCCCCAAATCCAGTGGTCTTGACCAGCAGCCACAGACGCCTCAAACCCCTCAACTGTCCCCATCACTTACCATTTTCACGAGGACTTGGTCCTATGAAGCTCAGGTAAGCGGAGCAGCACAGGCAGCGAGACAGAGAAAAAGTCCATCAACTGAAACACTTGCAAGGATCTTGAGAAAAGTTAAGTACGAGGGGGAACCACCCCCCTACAGAATTTATTTATTAAAAAGTGTGTACTTAGTTTTACATGTTTAAACTTGTCACCTTCAAAATACTCTCCATCGGTTGCAACACACCTATTGAGGCATTTTTCCCCCACTGCTCAAAACGGTTTTTGAACCCATCGATTCTGATGCCTTTTAGTGCTTCTGCCTTATTCAGTTTCACCTCTTCCACATCAGCCAAATGTTTCCCTCTGAGGGCTTTTTCTTTTGGAGAAGAACAGTTGATGCTGGCCCACCTGGGATTGGTAGGTCACTGCTGCTGGTCCTTGAAGTGAAGCCCAGGTCGCCCCTGAATCTCCAGGCAGTGTCACCTGTCCCCTTCGGGGGGAGGCCCTCTTCCAGGCTGGGGCTCACCATGGCAACCTGGGAGGCCTCAACCAGGCCCGCCGCACCTTGCTGGGTCCCCGTTTTCTGCTCCGCGAAATGGAAGTAATAACAACCCTGTTCTCCCATAGGCTGTTCGTTGATAACAGTAAGAGGAAAACCAAGTCAAAGAAGAAAAGGGTTGATTTCTGATCTCTGGGCTTTCGTTTCACACTTTGGAGGTTGGATCTGCTTGTGGTCCTAGCCCTGAGGTCCCCCTTTCCCCTGAGATATACGGACGGGCTCCAAGCTGTACTTGAAACTAAGGCAATCAATTTCGAGGGCTGCTTTATGCTCAGAGCGTCAGTCTTATGCATAGATTCGGGTAAGAGTATTTGATTTGAAAACAGGATCTTGAGGTGACAAATGGGGGCTGATCTATTCAGAACGGACTAGAAAATGAATGTGCATTTTTCAAGTATAACAGTGGATTGCGCTTAAAAACGGTTTGCTTCTCCGGGTGAGCACCTTCGTGGGCTGAGCAGACACAGGGTGGTGTGAGCCCTTCCCTGCCCGCTCCTTTGGCCTGGTCGCCCCCACCCAGCCTCACATCTGTCACCACGGCGAGGGGCAGCCTCCTCCCAGGAATGTGACCGAATGAGAAAAGATGACAGTAGAAGCAGGGGGAGCTGACACGTTGCACCACTGGAAGGCCTGACGGGGGAGAAAAATCCTACTCTTTCCATGCTCAGTGTAGAAATGGTGTCCTGCCTCCCACAGTTTTACTGTCCACGAAGGTCAAGGTGAGCCAGGCAGGGTTTCAGTGGGCTCCAGGGCTGCCGGGACCCCTGGACCACAAGGACAAGAGCTTGTGCTGTGCGTTGTGGGAGAATTTGCAGCATCCTGGTCTCTACTCCCCATATGCCGGTGAGGAAAATATGTCTCCAGGTGTTGCCAACTGTCCCCTAGGGGTAACACTGCCCCTGGTTGTCCCTGAGTCAACTTCCATTATATGGGCTTGTGACCCACCAGGCAGATTGGCGGGTTGGGGAGCCAATGAGGAAAGAGTGCCCCTGTGAGTCAAGGTCAGCCCTTTCAAATGAACATCCCCACTGAAAAACAATGAGTGTTTACAAATCTCCTCGAGAGAGGAGTCCTCTTTGGAAAGTCTTACATAGTTTTAAAGCATCGGAGTCGAACTTTTCCATCACGATCACAGTCCTTCCCACTTCCTCCAGCCCACAGAGGCTGCTCCACGCAGCCCGGTGTTCCACTGACCGTTGCGGCCCGGTTGCCCAGAGGGGCCACAGGCGTCTGCGCTGGCAGCCACTTTGTATTAGGACTGACCTCAGAAAAGGACTTTCTCCCAGCTTCTTGGGAAACTTCATTTATTCTATTTTCAAACTCCCAGCCACAAAGAGGTTAGAGTTTCGGCAGAGGGAACGGACACCTTCCAGGCCACTCAGCCATCGGGGCCACGTTGCATGAACTGACCACCCGTGCAGGCTCGATTCGCAGCCCAGAGGAGCCAGAGGCTATTTGTGGAATGTAGGAGAAAGGAAATCAGTGACTGGGGTTGCTGGTCTCTTCCTGCCCCTTTGCTTGGAGAATGACCACGCCTGGTCCTTCACGTGGCATCCAGGTATGGGCTCCCCCTGCTTCCTCTTCTCCCCTTCTTTCTAGGGGCCCCCATTCGAAAGAGCCCAGGGCCCGGGGCAGAGTCCAGGCTGTGCCCCAATGAGATGCATGGCTGTCAACAAGTCTTCTTCACTCCTTGGCCTCCATTTCCTTGGATGCACCAGGCAGGAGTCGGACTCTGTGGTCTCCAGAATCTCTTTCGACTCTGACCTTCAGGTGCAGGTGTCAGAGGGCATCTTCATGCCCGCCGGGTCCTGGCTCCCTGCTGGGGCACTTTGCTCTCAGGGAACACTGGTGGGCGTCAGAAAACAAAGGGGGAGGAAGGCAGACGTTCAGGGCACGTGCAGGTGTGAGAGATGCTGGAATGGAAGGAAGGAATGAACACGGAGTCCGAGGGAACCTGCCTCCCTTCTGCCTCCCCCTCAGCCCCTTCCAGCCTGTCGGACAGGGAACTGGGTGGAGGAAGCATGGAGAATAGAATAGGGGCTGGTGGTGGGGGCAAATAGTTGTGCCCTTTCCATCCTCAAAGGATCTGAAATCATGGCAAGTTCTCAGGTGCAGCTGTATCGATAATAGAAAAGTGTTCATATTTACTGCATTCCGAATAAAGCAGGTGTTACTGAACACACCAAGTCACCATGTTTTATGCTTACACAGATGAGTGGAACAGCAGGACATTTGGGGAAAAGATAAGTCTCCCTGACCCTGCCTAACACCTAATAAGTATCTAAAAATAAGACTAGAAAATAAACATAAAATACAGCAGCGTTTTCTTCCTTCGACACATTAACGGTTTAAACACCAGGATAACGCTGATCACAAAAAGCGGCAAACGTAAACATTAGGATTCACGTGAGACACAGTATAAATGCTAACACATCAGAGACTCAGTCTATTTTAAGTTCAGTGTGTCGATAAAATAGTGACAAAATGAGAGATTTCCCAGAAAAAGAGACTCAAACGTCTCTCCAGTAGGACCCTCCAACAAAACCCTGAGGCAATATTTCTGTAACCCCAATGTTATACAGATGCTCCCACAAACTGACACGCTTTCCCAATGCATGTGTGAGGGAGGGTACCAGAACCTCGCGCCCAGGCCAGACAAGGGCCGGAGGAGAAAGAAGAGTTCAGGCCAGGCCCCTGAACAAGAAGCCAGCGGACAAAGTCCAGAGCGGGAGGGAAGGCGGTGCTGTGTCCCAGGGCCCGTGCGCTGGCCCAGGACCGGACAGAGAGCACGAAGCCTTCAGAGAGACGGCCGCTTGCTGGTGACGGGCAGGACGGTGAATGTGAGCAGGTCGAGGGCCATCAGCCTACCCTGTGCCCACAGACATGCTTTCCAGGGTTGCTTCTCCGTCATCCCGTCGGGTGATTCGGGGTAGAGTGGCTGGCGTGTCTCGCTGCGCCTGGGCTCCTGTCACAGAGCTAAAAGTCTCACCTCCTGGGCCACCCCTCCAGCTGGGGCAAGCGGGACCACCTGTCCCCTTAGGTGGGGTAACCTAGCATTCTTCCTTGTCCTGGTGGCTCTCCAGCAAAGGGGCTGGGGGAGCTTCGCGGAAAACCCAGTTAGGTTGGAGACAAAGGCCGAGGGAGCATCTGAGGGCTGACAGGTAACTGGAGGTGGGTCTCAGGGGTCTTCTCTCCCGTGACCGTGATGTGGACCCAGTACGTACCGTACCCCCTTCCCTGTGGTCTGGAAGAGCGAAGTGGGCGGCCTGGGTCAGGATGGTGGCTCCTGGCCTGACCTCTGCCCACAGAGCTGCCGGGACAGAGGCTGAGGTCCCATGGGCTCCCTCCCTGGGCCGGCGCCCACCCAAGGCCGTCCCCGGAGCTTCCCCTCTGCTCTCTCCTGACAGCGGCCGGCCGGCCCAGCCTTTCCCCCGGACTGGGAGACAGCCAGCCAGGTGGCTCTGACCAGGCTTCCAGGCTGCCTGGGGCTCGTGGTGGGGAGGACTCTGCATTGTGGCTCCTCGGATGGCCTGGGGACAGGGACGGCTATGCTCCGACCTCTGCCAGGAACACAGGGCACGTTTAACTGGGTTCTGGGCTGCCTGGCTCCACAGATGCGACTTCGGTAACAAGTTGGTCCTTCCTTTCTTTCCACTTCTAGATGGGGAGCCCCTAGGGTGTAGGGACTGACCCCTGTGCACCTCTGCTCCCAGAGTGTCCAGAAAAGCTTCTCTGCTTTCTGGGGCCACAGGCTGTGCGGGCCTGGTGAGCTGTCTCCTCAGGAGGACGAGGGGCCCCGAACAGCCGGCACCAGCTCAGGCCCCACCACGCTGCTCCCCTGAGCGGTGGCCTTCGGGGCCAACAGGGGCGGATCCAGTGTCCAGGGTCCCCCAAGGCTTTGTTTTCCTCTGCAACGTGGTAGCTACTCAGTTGGGTGTTTTTATAGCTCAACACTGTGGAATAGAACCGTTATATTTAATATTCCACAAATGAATTCCATTTTCAAATAACCGAACTTCAATCATTGTATTTTTAGCTGCAGAACTTCTCAGAGTGTCTCCGTCTCTGGGTATCGCAGGTCCCTGAGGGGAGTCTGTCGTGAGCCACATACACCAACTGTGCCCGTCACTTTGCCTGGGACCAGCTGGAGGGACCAGGGTCCCTGGGAGCCGCTCCGAGAAGCACCATGAAGGCCATGGGGGACACCGGCACGAGCATCTGCTCCTAGTGTTATTTCCAGCATGAATACTGTTGTTCTACCCCTTATTTTTTGTTTGGAATAACGCAGGGTCTGAGCCGCCCCTACGATCATGATTCAAAATTCCCAGGAGAGTTTCCAAACCGCATGGGTGCTGGTGCCGCCATCCTCAGTGCCTGAGGGTTTCGCTGGCTTGCAATGAACGCGTTGAAAGGAGACACGTCCTGTCTCTCCTGCTAATTAGGGTGATGGGCTGCGGAGCGGGGACTCGCCACGTCACAGAAGAGATGGTGCCGCTGCTTTTAATGAACCATCCAGGGACCTGCCTGGCGCGAGCACACACCCACACGCACCCCGTGACTTTGCAGACAGGTGACAAAGGCGCCCAAGGAGGCGAACGCCACCCAGCATCATTAATTGTCTCTCTTCCCTGAGACGAGGTGACGAAATGCAGGCAGAGAAGACACGGCCAAGGACCCGCCTTCCCAGGAGCCTCCCGGGCATGGGTACCAGTCCCTGCACTCGCTGACGTGATGAGTCACTTTCCATTACTTACGGCTCGTCCATGTCCCCAGCGAGTGCTGCAGCTGTCTAGGCCTGTCCAGCGTCCCCATCCCGAGGTTTCTGGGGAGCACGGGGTTCTAGAAACAGGCCCCTGACAGGAGTCCCCGGCTCAGTCCTTGTCAGGGTCTCCCGTGGGCGTGCAGTCAGCCTCTCGTCGGCAAAGGCTCCTTCCCGCACTGCAAGTCACAAATGGAAAAGTGGGCTTTGTGTTGAAGGGACTGAAATCCGGGGTGTAGGGGTGAGACAGTGTGCCTGAGCCTCTCCGATGGTCTCCTGGGCGGAGATGGTGGCGAGGCCGTGTCTGTGGGAGGACTTGTCGGAGCTCCGGGCCCCAGGATAGTCTGTTGTGCAGCATGGTGGGGGGAGGGAGAGAAGTTGGGGGACACTCTGAGGGCGGTAGGACAGGCGGGGGATGGGGGGCTGCAGAAGGTCTTCTTTCCTTCCTGCTCCCCCCTTTGCCCTCTATCCTTGACACTTCTTTCTTCCCGGTTTCTCTCTCCTTCCCCCTCTCCCTTCGTCCTTCCTTGAAAAGACCAGGTGGTCAGGGTGGAGAATGTGGGAGAAGTCCAGGCAGGAGTAGGGACCCCGGAGAGGAAACACGGTGGACAGCAGGCCTCGCTGCATGCAGGGTCCCGGACGGCCCACTGCCCAGCGGCCAGGGTGGTAGCTCCGAGCCGCAGGGCCTCAGGCCCGGACGGCGACCAGGCCCCCGGGAGAGAGAGTGGGTGAGAATCAAGCACGCAGGATAGCGACCGGCACCTGCGCGCGCTTCACCCAGGGCCTGGAGCCCAGAGGGCCAGGGCGCCTGCCGCCTGCCCGCAGCTCCGGCTCTGCTGGAGCCGCTGTCTGGAATTGTGCTGGGAAACGTTTCAAAAGCATCTCAGAGTCAGGGTGCTGGCAGAGCTGCCCACTCTGCCCACCAGACGCGGCTCGGGCCGCGCTCCACGGTGGCTCCAATGTGGTGGGCACCAGAGCTGCCCTGGGAGCAAAATGATGGGAACGAGGACGCAGTGCAGGGCGGTCCCTGAGCTCAGGGCCACACCTGACGGCTCTCTTCCCCGAGTGCCCTTAGGATGGAAAGGAGCAAGGGTGGGCTGAGGAACCCAGCTCACTGGCTGTTTGCTCTCAGCTGTTCGGTGCTAGCACTTGAGGTGGGTCCTCTCACCCGAAGTCACCGGAGGGTCACTAGGCGGAGGGTGAAAGAAAACACGGCGAATTCTGTTCCAGGAACCGCTGCTGGTCTCAGGGTTCACAGGGGAGCTCTGAGCTCCCCGAAGGAAGCTGGGACCAGACAGGGCACACCCGGGGGGTGAGGCCAAGGGCCGCGGTTACAGCCCCTCCCCTGAGTTGGCCGGCGTGGGACGCGTTTCCACACGTTTGTTCTCCGCTGAACAAGGACCAAGGGTCAGGGGATTGAGGTCTTCTCAGTGTTGTCACTGTCGGACAACGAGAACAAGAAAGCTAGATGCTGTGTCTTGTGAGACAAAGAGAGGGGGGCAGGTTGTTGCCATTTAGAGGAAGGTGACGGCGAAGATGGTGACGGTAATTGTGAAGATGGTGGCGGCGCTGATGGTATTGATGATGTCGTCTCTGGCTAACACAGGATCCCCTCGAGCTCAGCTCTTCCGAACATCACCACATGTGTGTCATCTAACTGAAGGAGCACACAACCCCACGGACGAGCGTTACTATTACCCCAATTCTCCCGACGGGAAAACTGAAGCTCGGAGGGTCACAAGCTAAGTTCATCCTCAGGGTGGGGGGTCTCTTTCTAGGCAAAGGAAGGGCCCCCCTGAGGATTGTGTGGCAGACGGGAGCAGGAGGACGGGGCGGGGCTGGCAGACCAGCTCTTTCCCAGGGAAGACAGTGGGCACCTCTGGCCATGGTGATTGTCCAGTGCGGACCCATCTCCTGGTGCGAGGCACGGCCGCCCACCCTGGTGGAGCAGGCGGAGGGGCTGCACCCCAGTGAGTGGCTAGGGCACTGAGGATGGGCCCGGGGGGGGGTGGAGATCAGGACTCTGCAATCCTGCAATTCCAGGGGGTGGGGGTAGCACTTCCCAGTCTTCCCTGGGGCTCCCTGTGCTTTTGCAAGAAGCAGATCGGGGTTAATCTGGCACCAGGTGAAGGCGCAGTCCTCTGCGGGAGCAGCGGATTTATTTGCACAGGCAAATCTGATTAAGACGCATGGGCCGCCTTCAGGAAGCGGGTTGCGCTCACAGAGGAGGATCAGCGCAGCCGAGCGAGCGAGGACTCCGAAATTGCTCTGCGCTGCTGGGAGCGCGGCCCTTTGACAGCAAGCGGATTGTCTGTGGGTGTGGATTTTCTGCATCCTCTCCCCGCGGCCCGACCGAGGGATACGGAAGAACCATTTTTTTAACCTCCTGGAATGAAGGGTCCTCTGAATTCTCGTGCAGCTAATCTTCCTATCCGGCAACCACGTTCGTTGCTGCCGCGTCCACCCCGGGCAGCCAGGTCTCCTTCAGGTCAAAAGAGGAGGAACAGGGGCATCTGTGTAGTTGGGAAATTGCAAGTCCATTATTCCCTGAAAGAGGTGAACAGCCTCCGAGTTCTCCCAGGCGGGCGCGTTCACCCTGTATCCCTCCCCCGGGGCAGCGTCCTGAACCTCGGGGAGAAGGGGCGAGCGAGCAAGAGGGACCCAGGCACCCCGTCTCTGCAGCCCTGTTGGGCTCTCGGGGGAGCTCAGGCGCCGCCCACCACATCGGGGTGCTGGGAGGAGTTTGTGCGGCAGGATGTTTGGGCCGTAGCGTGCGGGCCTGGAAGGAAAAGGCCACTTTGTGAAGATGGCATTTTCCATGCAGTGCGCCAGGCGCCAGTCCCAGCTCACTCCAGTGTCCTCATCCGGTAAAAGAGGGTGGTCTTCTAGGGCGAGCTACAAGTGCAGATGGTGCACAGGCTGCCCGGGAGGAGGAGTAGCCTTGAATCCACACGGCAAGTATCAAGTGACATTCAGGGTGGGGGTGAGGAGACCTTGTGCTCCTGCTGCAGGGGGCAGCGCACAGATGCTCCCGGAGAGCCCGGTGTCTGAGGACAGGTTGAAATCCGGACTCTTGGGGGAAATATTTTCACCGAGAAATAGGAGCCCCTGAATCGATTTATCCGGAGACACGCAGGACAAGCCAGACATAATCTGCGAGGGCAGTTGGACCTTCCAGCTACGGGTTTTCCACTTCTGTCAGGAGGCTCTTCTGAGATGGGTTTACGGGCTGGATGCTTGGAGTCCTTGGGCACCCCAAGTTCTTGTATTAAAGCCCTAACCCCCATGGGACAGGACGTAGGGCCTTGGGGAGGTGATTTGGGTGTAAGGGGAACCCCAGGATGGGATTAGCACCCTCTAGGAGGAGGGGAGTGGAGGACCCCTCTTCCTCCTGCCCTCACAGCGTAGCCGTGTGGGGACACACAGGTCCGGAGGAGCAGGCTCACGGAACCCAACCATGCGACCCCTTGATCTCGGACTTCCAGCCTCCAGAACTGTGAGAAAAAAATGATTTGGGGTTTGAGCCCCTTGATCGATGATATTCTCTTATAGCAGCCTGGACTCAGACAGGTGTGTCAGCGTTGGGACCAGCAGACCCTCTGGGACCCCGACAGCTACTCTGCCTCACGGGCAGGGCTGATGTGTTTTCTGCTAGAATGTTGTGAGCAGTGTGAGCACATGTGTGCACATGTGCCCTTGTGTACATTTGGCCACACTGGGGGCTGGTCAGCTCCTGACAGCGTCCCCCCAGGAGGGCCTCTGCGGGGGCCATGGACACTGAGCGTCACAGGCCGTGTGGCACAGGGCTGGCACCCAGGAGGCAGCGTGTGTATGTTAGTCGACAGAGAGGGGAGCAGAGAAGAGGTGGGAGAGGAGCCTGAGCCGCCAACCACAGACCCCTGCTCGGTGACAATGGTGAGCTGGTGGAGAGGCCCTAGCGGGGACGGAGTGGGGCTCTGTCCCTTAGACACCTGACGTCATTTTTCATTTGGGGGATGAAAAATCAGGGGCAGGGAAAGGGAGACTCTGCCCAGCCGTGGCTTTTCTACAGATGAGGAGGGCAGGCGGGTGACACGATCCTGTCACGGGCCACTACCTACCAGGTGACAGGACAGGTACGCTTTGAGCACTCCCCACCGCCATCAACATAGTCCTACGAGTAGGACTGCATGGGCCAACTCTGGGCCGACAGCAGGCTGCAGCCCGTGACCCGCTGGCACCAGGTCTGGGTAACTGGGGCCCAGACCTAGAAACAGTCCTGTCCCCTGGGTGGCCCAGTTCAGCAAGACGCAAACCTTGGTGGCAGGGGACAGAGCCGGGGTCTCCTGGCCAGCAGAGCATGCGCCGTCCTAGTTCTAATTTTTGGTTTGTTTGGCTACTTAATATCTCAAAACGTCAGTGGCTTTGAGCGGCGAATGCTGCTATTTCCCACGTGCAGGACTGGAGGTCAGGTTCAGCTTTGCTCTTGGGCCTCTGCTGCCCTTGGGCGGGCAGCTTCACACCTGTGTCTGCTTCTGGGCACAAGGGCGAGGAAGGGGCCGCGCACAGCAGGAGGCGGGGCGCCCGACACCTGGTGCCGAGCCGCAGCGCCCTTCGCTGCCCGAGTTGCAACCGGGAGCATCCCCGCCAGGGTCCAACGACACCTAATGCGCAAAATGTGTCCCACTCCTCATCCCCCAACCATGGCCCCCACACCCTTCACACTCGTGTATCCCTTGCTCTCACTCTTTGCTCACCCAGCAGCCCTTGGGACAGAACCTGGCCTGGAGGGTCACGTCCTGGCCCTGCATGTCCTTGTCTTCTCCTTCCGCTTCTCCCTCTGAGCTATGACAGGTCCCTCTTGCTTGCAGAGTCTGAATCTCTTACTGGAAATGAAATTTTTCTTGCCCAGATCTATGCATCCTAGATAAGCAGCTCCCAGGCACCGCTCTTCCAACATATAGAGGGCGGGCAGGGTCAATGGGGGCACCTCCGAGGTTTCATTTGGTTCCGTGAAGCCACCACCCTTCAGACTTGATAATGTCAACTGCAGGACTCGTAGCCCTGGGTCCTGGGTCCTGGGTCGTGACAATGCCCTTTAAATGTCACCGATTGTATTTTCTGAGTCATTATTCTAATGATGTGCATGTCTTCTTATTCATTCAAAATGGATATATATATATATATATATACATATATATATATATATATATATGTAATTTGCAATTCCCAAGAGAATCAAGTATTTAATGTAATGGTGGAGGAATGACCCAGGGCCAGGAATGACTCCCTTGAAAGTGTGAAGGTGCGAACCCTACATTCCTTCATTCATTAGAAAATGCTTTAAATAACCCCTACTACGTACCGAGTGTGGACCCATGAGTGAGAGGGTGGGTGAAGGGACAACTCCACCAAGCTCACAGTCAAAGGAGAGTGACAGGTACAGCCATGATGCAGGGTGACCCATGCTTCCATCAAGGATGCCAGAGTCCATGGGGCCACCCAGCCAGGCTGGGCACCCGAAGAAGCCTCCCTAGAGGAGCAGGGGACTCAGATGCGCAGGCTGGGAGCGGATGGGAGTGCGCCGTGCAGAGAAGGCCGCAGGGGGCAGGGCTGGGACAGGAATCACATCCGCCACACAACAGGCTTCCTCGCAACCTGGTTTTATCCTCTCTTCAGAGAAGAACAGACTGCGCTCTGGGATGCTAAAAATAGCCACGCGTGTTCGCTAAATGCAGAACTTGATGCTAGCCGGACTCCGGTTCGGGGTTAAGGGCGTATTCGGGGAGGTGCTATCATGGGGCTGAAAAGAAAGAAGAGGTGCGGACGTGGGTCTAGGGAGACAGGCACTGACCCAGGGCTGGGGAGGGGCTCGTGCAAGAGGCTGGGCTGGGTTTCTGATTCCGTGGAACCAACAGTGTGCAACAGTGACCCTCGGGGGCAGGGGCGTGAGGCAGGTGTGGGTTCTGTGGATCCGGAGTCATTCAGGCCTGAGCTTGAATGTGGACTCGGGTGAGTCCTGGGTTCTGGTCACAGCTCCAAGCGTACCGGCTCTCTGACCTTCAGGAAATTGCTTGAACTCTTCATGCCTCAATTTCCTTACTGAGTAAGGAAGCCAACAGGACCTACGTTTTAGAGTGTTTGAAGCTCATCTCATGTGCGGTAAGCACGAGATCCATGGACTAGGGCGGGGAGAGTGGAGGCCAGTGGAATGAAGTGCTCAGTTAATGAGTGAGAGAATGAATCAATGAATGAAGAATCTTGAGAATAGGCCTCCCAGGGATAGAGTCCGAATCACACGGCTGGATGCCTCCCTCCAGTTGCCAGTGGTACATTATTCAACATTTTACGTTTTCATTTCAGCTGTGATGCGAAGACACTGCCCAGACTAATACGTGGTGCCATGTGACCTTGGCCAGGAGGGTTTCATGTCTATAAGACTCCAAGAACAGAATCACAACGGGGTCTCTCGCAGGCTCATTGCGAGCACGGGTGACATGGCCCAGACAGAGCACAGCACAGCGGGACCTCAAAGTTCTAACCCGGCCTGGGTGGTGGGACGGAGCTGAGATTTTCAGAGATTGGAGAGGAGCTTTTAAGAGCTCAGTTCTCCCTGCTCAGCTCATGTAAACATCGTGATCATTGCTTTCTTTCTCAAGACAAAGCCTGGCTTGTAGGGTTACTGTGAGGCTCCATGACCCTTTGTCTCCCATGTGAAAACAAGGGCTCACCTGAGAGTGCAGGTCATCCTCAGAGAGGAGCAACACAGAGGAAAGGGGCCTCCTGGTTGTCTGCATACTTCGCTTTCCTTCCGTGTGACAGGCCATAGCTTGGCATCTGTCATGAGTCAGGCATTAGGCTTGAAACTGATGATCTGAGACTAGAATTTACCCAGTTGCTGCCTCCTGTGTCTTGGAGTCCAGCGGCTGCCCAGAGAGGAGGAAATGGTGAGGCACGTGGTGATCACTATGACCAGGTAGCTGCCGTGAGGTCACGCCAAACCCCTAGAGCAGCGGGCACGGAGCTGGGACCGGAAGGATGACCAACGGACTCGTCCGATACAGGTAAGGGAGCAGGCTGTTTTTCTTAGATTCGTACGGTTGTTAGGCATAGAGAGACAACCACAGAAAGCGGCCGAGATGAGACAGTAGAAATAGGAAATGCTATCAACCTGTAGAGATGAATAAACTGGGCAGGTGTGATTCTCAAGGAACTTCAGGAAGAGGGGAACATGGTTGAGCTGGAGCTGGCGTAGCAGAACAGGAAGCTGTGACCTTGACCTAAAGCGCTCAACGAAGGACATGGGGCTCAGGGGTTGTGGCTGCTCCCTCAGAAAGCCAGAGGGTATTGGATATGCAGCCGACAGATATGGTGAAGGTCCAGGGTGAAACTAGATCTGACGTCAGATACCCTCCCTGGAAATGGGTGGCTTTCCCTTTCCACAGGGAGCTGTTGAAAGATGCCACCAGTGAAGAGGCGGAGAAAATGAAGAGAGACAGCCAAGGGGTGTCAGGAACAGTGGACTTGCTCCCAGGGGCTTAACAGCCCTGGAGGGAAGTGGGCAGGAGAGTGTTCCTAAGGCAGGGATTTTACTGGAAAGAAAACAAAGTAAAATAGCTGAAAAGATGTGGCCTTGGTGGATCCTACAGTGGGTGACCCAACGGAAGGAAGAGATTAAAAGGACAACGTGGAAAAGGAACCTCAGGAAAAAGATAGCCACGTAAAGAGGAAGCCTCATCATAGGGCATACTCGGTTCTGCATGTTCAGTAGATGCAGAGCAAGCACCATTTATCGATCTAACAGTACTGCTAAAATAACACGAGGAGAAAGCAGGGAAGGAAGGGCAGGGTGTCTGTCTGATTTAGAGAGCCAGATATTGATGAATGTTAACAGAAGGGCTATCACAAGATGCTTAGTTTGGATAAGTCATGGGAAGGCAGAATAAGCAGTTTATTTTTAACAATTGGCAAATATTCACAGCCTGTGAACCAGCAATTTCCACTGCTACACATTCATCCAAGAGGAACGAAAACATGGCCACCCGCAGACTTGATTCACAGTAGCTGAAGACTGAAAATGGCCACACGCCCATCAACGGGTGACTGGGGAGACCGGCTGTGGTGTGTCATTGTCAATATTAAGAAATATTCTAGCCTGGAGAGAATTTTTATGAGTTTATCTGAGCTACACTGATGGCAATTGCCGGCAAGAAAAAACCTCAAGGAGTTGGGAACTGCTCCAGAGAAGGAGGCGTATAAATTAAGGTGCAAAACTGCCAATCAACGGAGGAGCCCTGAGGGGGTCCTGTTGAAGCCCCTTGGTGATAGATTAGGGAGGTGGGAAGAGCAGGGAAACCTCTGGGGTTGCATAAAAGGTGAACTGAGAGACACACTTCTGCACAGGTGAGTGTAGGGTAGTTAATAGTCCATAACACAACAGTGAGGAGACGCGAGCTCAGAGCTGCCTGTGCATGGAGGGGCCTGGGAAGAGGGAAACGCCTTCACTTTTGCAAAGGCAAGTGTATCAGGTATGTTAGCCTAGATGGGAAAAGACAACAGACAGGCTCCGTGAAGGCAAAGGCTGGCCTTTGTTAGGGAAAAGTACTGGCCCAGGACACCGCCACCCACCACGGACTGCTTTTAGTGACAGTTTTGACATTTCAGACCATCTTTCGGTGGTTACGTTCAGTCTCGGGGTTCATAAGGCCGCCACCCAGGCCTCCCTGGAGCTGGTCAGGTTTAGGACGTGGTCTCTTTCAGTTGGCACCATACAATGAAATAGTGCACAGCAAAAGGAAATGGGCTGCTGGTACATGAAATCTCAGATAAATCTCAAAAGCCTTGCATTTCAGCACAAAACGCCCGGCACGGAAGATGTGATTTTGTTTATATTCAATCCGGGGTAAGGCAAACCTGCAGGTCAGGAAGCTGAAGGGTGCTGGCCAGTGGGTGGGTGGGTGGGTGGGGGGTAGGGGCGTGAGGGCTGATGGGCCTTTTCTGGGCTAAGGGAAGGCTCTGCACCTTGACGGGGTGCTGACTAGACAATTGACCCTTCTGTCAAAATTTACTGAATGATACACTTAAAATTGATAAACAGAGTTGGTTTACAAATAACCGTAAGGAGAGTAAAAGCCAAAGTGAACGTATGAGAGGTGAAAAGACACATTGGAACTTGCCCCACTGATGAGGCACAACTGAACAAGAATTAGTGACTTGGGTTATGGATTCAAATGCAGCCACGGAACAGGAGGTGGAAGTGAGAAATCCTCACGGAACTAATCAGAGTTCCTGAGACAGAAAGTGTAGGGCAAACGGTGTTCGGAACATAAAATGGCTGAAAATGGCCTCAACTGGAAAGACATGGGCCTGGATACACAGAAGCATAGAAGTGTGCATTTTGGTGCCCCTTTTTGTGGCTGTGGTGAAGAGGGGTGCCGTGCATGTGGAGGTGCCCATATCACCCTGAGTCCCCGCTTTAGGTTCTGGTTGTGTATGCGGAAGTGGAATGGCTGGGCCTCACCATGGCTCTAGTTGAAAGTTTCACGGGCCTCCCCACTGCTTCCCACGGCGGCGCCAGGAGTGTACCAAATTCTCACGTCTGTGAACATTTTGAAACAAAAGGAAGCCATGTTTGACTTGCGTGACCTGCCATGGTCACAGTAGGTGGGACACACACATGGGGGTGTGACATGCCTGACTGATGGGGGTGTCCCCTCCACCAGCGCAATGGGGGCCCCACCGGCTGCCAATCCAAAAGCGAGAGGCAACCTCACCCGCAACCTCACGCAGGCACGCAGGGAAACGTGAATAAAACCAACTGGGAGACGCAACTTCTGACCGCCCAGTAGACAGAAATAATTAGGATTTCTAAAATTCATGGCTGGTAAGGGATTAGGGGGGAAAAAAGACTTTTCATGTATTGCTGATGGGATTATACGTTATTACGGCCATTTCAGATAGTAATCCCTTCTATGAAAATTAAAAATGCACCTCACTCCTGACCCGGGAACCCTCTTCCGGAGGCTGAGGCGACTGAGATGAAATGGCCAGCACGTCGGGGTGAGCGTGGAGTGCTGGCCGCACCGCAGGCTCTGGGGCAAGGCAGCGAGCCCTGCAAAAGTGCAATGACAGGATACTTAGGAGGCTGCCGCGTGCTTTCCCTTGATAGAAAGAAGCCGAAATTTTGCCCGAAAAAATGGACACCCCAAGGTTTGGACTGAGTGTTTTGGGACCCAGGGAGAGACGGGGTGGCACCTACACTGCCGTGGAAGCCGCGTGCCTGAAGGAGCGTTGGGTTTGGTGTCAGGGAGGCCCCTGCCCAGGGCTGGCTGGTGAAGAGTATCTGAAGCATGCTGGGAAGAAACAGATGCTGTTGCTAGAAATCTCCAGAAATGGTGCGGTGGGCGCCAGGCACTGCTCTCAGCCCTCACCGGATCCTACAGCAGCTCGTGTGAACTTCACGTCCACCAGGAGATTTGAGAGGAGGGAGGGCATGGCAGTGACAGGGACCATGGCTACTGAGAAAGAAGCAGGGCAGGGAGAGGGGGCTGGGCCGATGGGGCTATTGGGGTGGGAGGGGCCAGCAGGGCACGGACAGACACCTGGATGCAGCGACAGTGCAGGGCCGCCTGTGACACCCAAGGGGGGAGTGTCTGTCCTCCGGGAGGAACGGGTGGCTGGGCACACTGGGTGACTTGTAGTTGAGAAGGGGCCAGGGGACAATCACCAGGAGCTCAGAGGACAAGGGAAGGACCTGAGACTTGATTTCCTGTGTGAATAAAGGTCACTGAAGGGTGTCCAGGAAGGGTGAGGCAATGTGCCCGGGGCTGGTTGGGAGCGTAGCTGGGGTGCCCATGGCCGGCCCCAGGGTGGACCGGTCGGTTTCCAGGAGCAAAGAGGCTTCGCGCATCCTGCTTTTCGTTCCGCTAGACACAAACGTGGTTTCTGAGAAGTGCGTCATTTTAGGGAAAGGAATAAATGGATTCTAACCCCAAATTTCATGTCTGTGGGTCATTTTCTGTACTCTTGAAATAAAAAACAGTACAGCAAAGAGGAAGCTGGTATTATCAAGGAAAGTGCTAAAATAATGAGTCTTTGAAGGCTTAAAAAAATCCTCTGTACATGTCCTTTCGATGGGAGGCTCAGGAGTTGGAAAACTTTAGTTTAGGTAACAGCTAATAAGCTTAGTAATCAATGTATGTGACAAGCTATTGCTCCAGAAATTGTAGGTTATGACCCTCCCTGACTCCAGGTAACCGCAAGCCGTTCCACCTTTGGGCCCCGGGAGGACTGCAAGCCATCGATGTGGCATCTGGGCCACTGTACCCCAGGGTGAGATGACCACCCTCCACCCAGGACACAAAGACCACTGCCTAGGGCACAGGTGAAGTCCACTGCCCGAGACACAGGTGAAAGGATGGTGAAGCTTTTATCTGATTAATACTTTTCCTGAACTCCAAACCCCTCACCTACACTTCTCATAAAAAGGGTTGGTTTAAAATGGAATTTAAGACAGTCTGTTAGGGTACAAACCCGCCAACTTCTGAGGTCGCTCATCATCTGAACCAAATGAATAAAATGCAGTCTGGGCCTCTGCTCATTGGCCTGGGAGGTGACAGGCAGCATGAGCACCAGCTCTTCTGGGGTCACTTTAACAATGTCATTGCCTTCGTGAAAGCCCGTGTTTCACAAAGCTCTCCGGGGAAACTGGTGTCCTGACCAAGCTCCGTTTGGAAGAGAATGCTCTCAGCGCGTCCCTGCCCGGTCTCAGCTGAGGGGGCCGGTCTGGAGGGCTCTGAGGGTGACACTTGGCACTGTTTGGGCACCGTGGCGCTGGGCCTGTAAGCTAGGCGGGTCGCTGAGCGGTGGCCTTACCTTTGTCGTCCTGACACAAGAACAGCTATTACTGTCATCGGAGACACCCTGGTTCTTCTCGCCAGTGCAGCAAAGAGTTACAGATCGGCGAGCCCGTTAGCATGCACGCAGAATTTATTAATGATGGAGAGCAAAAGCAAGGGTGGCCAAAGGCCGTGGTGACAGGCTTGCCCTAGGGTGGCCAGAGGCCTGGCGGCCGGAGGACCAAGGGCACCAAGAGAGCAAGCCCACGTCCTTTGTTCTGAGGACGGACAGTGTTGGAGTGAGAGAGAGGAAGTTACTTATGAAAAGGGTGATGCCAGCTTCCAGCACTTGGGGGCGTGGATTCCTAAAGGTCTTCATGGGCTTCTTCTGTTAGGCACTGTGGGCCCTTTCCTGACTTTAGGGCCTGGGGATGCCTGTCTGGCTTTGGGAAGTAAAGGTTTTTCTTCCCAGATAGTGGAAACGGTACACAGAATTCCAAGGATATTTCTCCTTCCTGGCTAACAGTTTCTTGTGGTACTGGAACGCCTGGCAGTGTTATTAGCCCAGGCCCAGGACTGCTGGGTTAGCGGGTGAGACGTGTCTTCCTCTGCTTTTAGCCTCCTGTAGCATTACTGCCGTTCGATTGGAGGTCACAGGGGACCGAAGGGGGTCCCATTCCGACTTCTGCTTAGACGCTTTGCGTTTAGTTCATAACTGGCTGGTTGCTACGGTTCCACTGTCTGGCTAGTTAGGGCCCATTTCAGGTGCCAGTTGCAGTTTCCATTTCATTTCTCATTGCAGAGGGGGACTCAGCAAGTTACTTTGGTTTTCCTACCTGTAAAATGAGGGGAAGGATGGTTTTGTCTGGTATCGAAGGCACTCACGCACCCTCGTATTCTGTAAGTTAGCAAAAGGTGATCGATCCCAAGCTTTGATAAAGACTCCCTGTTGGTGACAACCTGGGTCAGTCTTCTGGAGTGGGTGTGTCACCTTGTACGGAGTTTATACAGTCACGGCTCTGTCCCTGAGTGAGCGGATCCTTTCCAAAGCGGACGTGTATTCGGGGAGTTGCTACTTTGATGAGTAACTGAACCCACGCGCTTCCTGAGAGGAACCTCCGGTCAAGACTCGAGTGACCTGGCTGCTTCGAGTGATCGGCTTTGCCCCTTTAGGCAGAGGGACTGCCGCCTCCTGATAAGGTCATCTGGACTGTGTCTTCTTTTCTGGCTCGGTCAGTCTGCCTTATGATAGAAGAGTCTGGAAGCTAGAAGCCGGGCTGGCGTACGGAGGCCCCGAGGGTGGGTGGGAGTGCGGGGAAGAGAAGGCTCAGGGTTCCGTGTTGGGCCAGGCTGTCGTGGCAGGAGGGGCTGTCCCATCCCACTTCTCTAGTCTCTGATTTCCCCCTTTACGAAACGGATCACCCCCACCCCTGAAGGCCACCTAGGGGTTTAACCCCACCCACTATTTAATGCGCCCTGCACGTAGTAGGTGTTCAGATTACTTGCCAATTCTGGCCTCTGGCCTAGGCGGCTTTCATAAAAGTGTTTTCACAGCATGGGATTCATTTTTAATGCTACTTTATTACTTAGCCATATTAATTATGCTCTTAGGGGCGATAAACTCCATTTGTAATTGCTGTGTCCTATCCCAGCAACGGGATAATCGTAGTTTACTTAAGGAATTCTCGCTTTATTATAATGAACAGCCTGTACCGACAGCCTTCCCTCGCGGGGATGTGTCCTCAGGCCGATTCCGTGTGAGGGCGGGATGGCCGGGCTCTGAGTTTTGCACAGAGTGTGGACAAGGGGGAGAGGGCCACCGGGAGGAAGGGCCAGCAGCTGCCTGGGGTCCTGCGGAAGGGGGCCAGCCTCCTCCCCGTCCGGAAGGCTTCCCCAAGCTCCACCAAGTGAACATGGGTACGGCACTTAGTCCATGAGGTCACCTTCATGCCAGGTCTGCAAGTTGACCCAACAACGTTGTTGACAGCAATTTTCCTCTCCAGGGTCTAGTCCAGGCTCAGGCACCGCCTCTGGCTGTCCGTGCTGGATGTCCCTGGATTTCATAGATTGAGTGGTGGCCTTGTGTCCGGCCATCTGTCTCAGCCGTGTTCTAATAACAGGTCCTGTGGCCCGAGGCCCGGCTGCGACTCGGACCTGCTGCCTATGGTGGAAACTGTTCCCACCCCACCGGTGACAGGTGTGCACTGCCCCGGCCCTTGTCATCTAGGAACCCTGTGATTTCTTTTGCTCCTGTCACCTGGTGCTTGAGGACAGCCAGATGCCTCAGTGGCATGGGGGCACCTGCCTGTCTCCCGGCCCACTCTGCAAACGCAGGGGGCGGCTGGGTTTCCCCCACGGGCATCGCTTGCCCGCTCCAGCCTCGCGAGGGGCCTGCCTCCAGCATCTGCTGGCCTTTTCCATTTCACTCCTTCAAGCGTCCTAGAGACACCCTGGCAGCGGGTGGGGTCCTCCCTGCGAGTGGGAGGCCGCGTGGTGGGCGTGCGCTCTGGGCCTGCCAGTTCTCCTCACCTGGCTTCCTGTTCCCGGTGACACAGGGAGATCTGATCAGGCCCCTGGGAAGGACTACGCGGGGCCTCAGAAGGAGGTTGCCCAAGGCAACGGTGAACAGTCTGGGACGGGACGGGCAGAAGCTGAAGGCCTCCAGAGCGCATGGAATTAGGGGCCTGAAGATTTGAAATAGGAGAACGGCTCTCAGGCTCTCAGGCTGGCTGGCCTCTTCAAAGACGTTGTGATGACCGTGCGGCAGCTGCCTGTACTTCCCCACGGTTGGTATTTTGGCTGGGAAGGACCTCCAGGCACAGCTCGGGACCAGGCCGGCCTGGCAGAGGGTGGCAGGGTTATTCCCTGGGGGTCTAGAGGGGACAACCTGGGAGGCAGAAGCCTGCCGTTCTCCCAAAACCATGTAGGCTGTTGCGTCCTACGTTGTTTTAGCTTGCAAACTAATCCTGTTGGAGTAAGACCATTAAAAACCAACGGAGGGACTGTTAGAACTCAGGTGTTAACCCTACCAATCAAAGCGAAACTCCTG
Organism: Noctilio leporinus; assembly: GCA_004026585.1. Lineage (NCBI taxonomy): Eukaryota > Metazoa > Chordata > Mammalia > Chiroptera > Noctilionidae > Noctilio > Noctilio leporinus. The sequence continues at coordinate 55,270 of PVIW01002804.1, forward strand.
AGCCGTTAAAGCTGTAACTGAAGCGTTCAAGGGTTCAGCCTTAATTGATGGGCTTCAGTGACTCGTGCTTGCGGAAAAGTTGTGATTCCAAAATTGTGAAGCTTTTGAATAGACCCCTTTCCTTTACCACCAACCTTTGCCCCTGAAATTTTGCCTGGAGGGTGGCAGTGGGATCTGCTGGTCTGTAACGCTTGGGCTAGACCGCCAGCTTCCTCCAGCTCCAGAATGTTCTCCTGGTGGGTCCCAGAGCCCCCTCGGGGCTGGGTCCTGTTCCCTCCCAGCAGCCCCAGCAGGGGTGAGTTGAGATATGCTGCCACCCGAGCCTAGGCATTGGTCTGGTCGCCATCGGGGCAGGTATGAGTGCATGCCTTTTGTAACAGACTCATGCATCCCTTCTGACCACGGTGGGCGTGGGACAAGTCTGACAGCCCAGCGGCGTGGGGCAATTTTAGGGTTGAAGATTCCCAGGGCGCCCACCTCACAGAGCATGGCAGGCTCCTCAGCCACGGCCAGGCCTCGGTCAGGAGCTATGAGGCTGAGAAAGGGCTTGGCTGCTCTTGTCCTAAGGTCCCTTATACGGTCCCCCCGCTTCCATTCCCCTGGCGGTAGGAGAAGAGCGTCTGTCTGTATACGATTTAGGAAGTTCTTGGCCTTAGCTTTCGTACAGAAAATACAGAGGATAATGATTTTACGGCTTCATGGGGTTGGAAGGATTTAAGGCGATTGCAATTGTAAACAGCCCAAGTCTGAGTTTGTTACAGAGCAGATTCTCGTAAGTGTCAGTTGAATCCATGATGAGTTGAAGAACCAAACTGGGGGTGGGTCGGGGTTGGAAGAAGTGTCATTTAGTTTGAGCTGTGTCCGTCTGCGTTAGTAACAGTCTCGCGATGACTGCCTTGCCTGGCCTCAGCTCAGGAGTGTCCAAGCGTGGATAGAATACGCTCTGTTTCCCTCCATCCCCCGGTCTCTGCCTTCCACCACGCTCAGTCACATCTACTTCCTGTTCATGGTATGAATCTGAGGCAGACCTGTGGCTTTCAGGCCATTCTGGGTTATAAAAGGTCCAGTCGAATCCAACTGACATCATGGACTTCCGTCCCATTGAAGCCTGTGTTCCTGCAGCCTGTAGACTTGGCCCTGCTCTGAGGGGCCTGGGGTGACAGTCACACAGGACTGACCCCTCCCCACCTCTCCCCTGTCTCTGCTGGCTCCACGTCTCAGGCCTGGACAGAAGAAGTAGGGGGAGGAAGGGCCACCGTCCCTTCTTCAGAGACCGAGCTGTGGTCCTCTGCTGACCGTCTCATGGTGATCAGACATTCAGATGGCGCCTCCCAGCCTGGGTGCTTGCGAGGCAGCCTTCCCCCTGAATGCACCCCCAGTCACAGGGGTCCCTTCCGTCTCAATCTTTCCCGCATTCCTATCAGCTCCTGTCTTGGGTCAGATACCTCCTCTTCTTACTGGTCAGGTTTCCTCGCTCTGAAAGTAGCCATTGTGGGTGGGCACCAACAGAGGGCTCAGGCGCCCCTCTGCTCTGCGGTTTCCGCTGGGGCCATGGATTGCGGGTGGCCTCAGCAGCCCTCCTGCACCCCAGCATCCTGATACTGTCCTGTCCTCACTTCACATGGACCCAGGGCAGCAGAGCCACGAGTGCCGTTAGATCAGAGGTGCACTCAGCCCGGGCATCAATTCCCTGGGGCTGTTGTAACAAAGTACTGCCAACTGGGTGGAGTGAACAAGAGAAAGCTATTCTCTTGGGCTTCTGGAGGCTGGAATTCCAAATTCAAGTGTCACCGGGTAGGTTCCTTGTGGGCTGGGAGGGGCAATCGATTCCACGCCCCTCTGCTATGTTCTAGTGTTGGCCCGGCAGTCTGACGTCCTTGGGTTTACTGCCGAATCAGTGCAATGCCCGGTCCTCACCAAGCCCCTCCCTGTGCCTCCGTGTCATATCCCTCCCTCCGTGCCCAGCTGTGTCCCAAACTCCCCTTTTTAAAAATTCTGCCCCCAGTCACGTTGGATTTGGGGCTCACTCCAGGGACCTCATTTTAACCAGATTTTACTGTAAGGACCCAATTTACAAATAAGCCCACGTTTTGAGGTGCGGGGAGTGAGGATTTTAACATGGCCTTTTTGGGGCACAGCAGCCTATCACACTGGGTCTCCTTGCCTGCGGAAACCGCATCCTCCAAGGCACAAACTGGATAGAAATAAGGGGTGGTGAATTCTATTCGGGGAAGGAAGGGATGAGGCTGGGGAGTCTTTTTTAAAATATGTTTTACTGGTTATGCCATTACAGTTGTCCTAACTTTTCTACCTTTTCTGTCCCCTCTACCCAGTATCCCCATTTCCTGCAACAACCTCACCCCTGAGCTCATGTCCGTGGGTCATGCCTATTAAGTTTGTTGGCTACTCCGTTTCCTATACTGTGCTCAGCATCCCCCAGTCTATTTTGTATCTACCAATATGTACTTTTTTTTTTTTTTAAGATTTTATTTCATTATTTTTAGAGAGAGGGGAAGGGAGAGAGGCAGAGAGGGAGAGAGACATCCATGTATGGTTGCGTTTCACCTGCCTCCAGTCACACACCTGGCTGGAGACCTGGCTTGCAACCTGGTTATGTGCCCTGGCTGGGAATCGAACCTGCGACCTTTGGGTTTGCAGGCTGGCGCCTCATCCACTGTGCTACCAGCCAGGGCCAATGTGTACTTTTTAAAAATTTATTTTTATTTGTAAGTATATGTGATTGATTATGCTGGAGGCTGGGAAGACTTTATGGGGGAGGTGACGCTACCCAGGGCTTTGTGAGGGACACAGGAAGAGTGTCTGCTGGTTTCTTCCCAGTGGCTGGATGTCACCAGGTTGAATCCCAGGCAAGCAGCCCCCAGGGCCCCCCGTCCGTGGTATTTCCTGGTGGAGGGAATCCGGTGATTAATGAGGTCACACGCGGGGACAACTGGCCAATGGCAGGCACCTCATCTGTCTCCCTGCCCTCTTCCCCTGCCTCCCCCCGGGGGTTTCAAACCTTAGCTCTGTTGCTAGGCAGCTCTGACCTGGAACAAATTATGTGCCACCTCTGCGTGTTTCCTAAGCCGTGAGGACGGGATGGTGGGACCGTTCTCCACCTGTGGGCCGTTCCGCTCAGTATTACACGGGTCAAGGCGCGCTGCACCCCGCTCCCCGTGAGAGTCGAGGGGAGACCAGGGGAAGAGAATGAGCGGTGGAGAACGGCAAGTTTCCCCTGTGTTTGGGGGAAAGTGTAGAGAAAATAGCCCAGAGATTCCCACGGGGCTTCCCTTTCTCCTGCTTGTGACTCCCAGGCACCCAATGCTGTTCTCACGGAAAATGACCCCCCAGCCCACGCTGCTTCTCCTGAACGCCCTGTGGGTCACCTGCCCTAGGCTGCACCTTCACCGGACGTGTCAGTCTGATACCTGGAAGTCAAGGTGTTCGAACCTGAACTCATCCAGCCCAGCCCTCTGCCAGGGCTGTTTCCTACCTCATGACCAGCACCCATTTAGTCAAGCCAGACCCACCCTGTCTGGACATCCCAACACCCAGCCCATCACCGCATCCCGGAGTCTCCGGCTTGAACAGGTGCCCCACCCCCACTGCCCCTCCAGCGAGACAGGGCCTCTCTGTGGCCAGGGCTCCTCACCCCTCCCCTCTCTGCTTCCTGGAGTGGCTGCTATGGTGACAGGCTGACATCCAGAAGGAACTTCGGGAATGATTTTTGTGCCTTCAGAGGACTAGTACCAGGACTGCGCCTCCCAGGTGTCCCAGGTGTGGCCTGCCCGCTCCCAGCCTCCACCTTACTATCCCCTGGGAACAGTGTTGGGCCTGGCTGGAAGGGAATAGAATGTGGTGCCCGTACCTGATGGGCTGAACTTGTGGGCGGGGGCGAGAGGCTGGCAACAGGCTCACATGCACTGAGCACCTAGTTTGGGCCAGGAATTCTCTGCATTCTGCATACCCACTGTTTTCACTTACCCTTGAGCATCCCCAGGATGAAGTGGACTAGTGATCCCCACATCTTGGGATACGCATGGCCATAAAGCAGCAGAACTAGGTCCAAACTTTTCTGACTCAGGGTTGATATGATACACTCTCTATTCTTGAACATCAATCTTTTATACAATAAGTGCACCTCTCCAGAATGTACTCACCCCTACTCAGGGAAGCTTTATACCCATTGACCAGCCACTCCCCATTCCCCCCTCCAGTGAGGGGAACCCTGCGGACTCGTCCTTCTGTGACTGGCTGTGTCACTCAGCACCATGGCATCCTGTGTCTTCAGGTCCTGCCATGTTTTCCTTCTTTGTACGACTGAGCACTATTCCATGGTGTGCATGCAGCCCGTTTTCATCTGTGCATCAGTCCTGCACACTCAGCTTGTTTGTGGGCTGTTGTGGGCAACACGGCTACGGGAAGGGGAGTACAGATATCTCGTGAGTTCCTGATTTCCATAATTTTGGGTAAATACCCAAAGTGAGATTGCTGGGTAGTAGACAGTTCTACTTTTAATTGAGTTGTCCCTGCACTGTTCTCCACAGCTGCACCATTTTACCTTCCCACCGCTGATGCCCCAGGCGTCCGGTTTCTCCACGGCCCTTGGCAGCTTTTGCTTTGTTTTTGTTTTTTGACCATAGCTGTCTAACCGGCATGAGAGGCTGTCTTGCCGTGGTTGCCGTGGTTACGGTGTGCATTTCCCTGACGTGTAGTACTGTTGAACCCGTTTCACATGCCTGTTGGCTGTTGGAGTCTCCTTTGCAGAAGTGTCTATTCAAGAACTTTGCCCATTTTTAATTGAGTTATTGTTACTTCTGCTACTGAGGTGCTGGCTTGTCTTCTAGATTTTGGATATTAACCCCGAATCAGATGGATGGTTCACAACTATTTTCTCCCACTCTGTGGTGTATTCAAGAAATCATCGCCAAGACCAATGTCTCGGAGTTTTTACCCCTTTGTTTCCTTCTAGGCATTTTATAAGTGCAGGGTTCACCTTTACATATTTAACCCATTTTTAATTGATACCATTTGTTGATGAGACTGTCTTTTCCCCATTGATGCCCTTGTTGAAGATCAGTTGCCCGCATGTGTGTGGGTTTATTCTGGGGTTCCTATTCTGTTCCATTGGTCTATATGTCTGCTTTACGCTCATGGGATACTGTTTTAATTACCATAACTTTGTAATGATTTTTAAATCATGTATTGATTTGGAATCCTTCATGGTGCCAAGTGAATTTTGGGATGGGATTGCACTCAATCAATAGATTACTTCGGGTGCTATGGATATTTTAACAATACTCCGTCTGTCGTCCATGAGCACAGAGTGCCTTTGGATTTATTTGTACTAATTTGTCATCTTATTTGGATGCTCATCCCTTTCCCCATAGGACTCCTTTGCTTTCTCAGGCCAGGTCTCCAAACTTGTTTCTCAGTGAATCTCCCTGTGGAAATGCAGAGGGACATAATCCGACCCCATTCTCCCTGATGGCGAGTGAGGTTGAACATCTTTCCATGTGCGTACTGGCCATTGGTACAGTTTCTTCGGTGAAATGTTTCTTGACATCCTTGGCCTGTTTTCTAATTGAACTGTTTGTTTTTCCTCTTGGGTTTCAAGAATTCTTTATATCCCCTAGATACAAATCTGTTGTCTGATATGTGACCGGAAAATATTTTCTCCCAGTTTGCAGTTTGTCTTTTCTCTTTTCAAGACGCTCTTTGGCAGAGCAGGAGGTTTGTTGTTATGCAAGTTTTTTCTTTGATAGATTCTGCCTTTGGTGTCGCATCTAAACCCTCTTCACTAGCCTCCTCCCCAAGCAGGAGGGACACCTCACCACTGAGTGTGGAGTCCAGGGTCCCCATGAGGCCCCCACAGACACCAGGGGGCTCCTTACTGCCCAAGGGGGATCAAAATCCTGGCTCCCCACTTGCCCTCCGATCCCCTTGGTGGGAGCCCTGGGGGAGGGGGTGAGATTGGGAGGGGGCAAGAGTGAAGTCTGGGATCTCCATCTGGCCTTTGCTGGTGGGGTGGAGGTGAAGGCCCCATTTTTTCCTGTGTTTTCCCCAGGATAGAGCAATTTGCCTGCAGCCTCCTACACGGCTGTAGGCCGCCATCTGGTGCTTTTGCTAGAGAGCGTGGCCATACTGGGCTTTCGTGGTGTCTGCTCGTTGGCACTTCGGGGCCGCTGCTTTTCTAGGGTCCAGTCTAGGGTTTCGGGAGCACAGGAAACCAGTTGTTCCGTGGGTCCCAGCTCCCCAAGCCAGCCTCCCTCTGTTTTATGTGTAACGTTCAGGGTTTTCTGTTGCACTCAGAGGGGGATGGAGGAAGAGCACGTCCTTCCATCTTCCCAGGAACGCAAGTCTGTCCAAGTTGGGCATGCAAACTGCTCAGGATATGGCGGTTGGGAGAAAAACACTGCCGTAGGCATGTCTTTCTTCAAGCCCCGTCACCGGGCGGTGCAGGGGTCTGATGCAAGCCCTGGGCTGGGACTTCGGACTTGCTGGGCGTGGTGGCAGGGTCTCTGCTCCTGGGCTGGCTTGGTTCACCTCGGCTTTGGGTCCCGGCTGAGCCCTGTGGGTCAGAGCAGCACCTTGCTCACCGAGTAGGTAAGGATGGACTTAGACGATGCTTGTTGTTTGAAGTAAAATAGATAGTCCAGCCTCTGGCCAGGCAATTCATAGAGAGCAGCCATTTTTACTGGAAGGGAGACAGTGGCTCAACAAAGGGTATCTGGGGGCTGGCGATCCAATGCCCAGGGCCTCCCAAGTGTCCCCTCTTTTTCTGAGCCATGGGGCCTTCCATCTGCTCCTCCCTCCCTCCTTCCTCCCTGGCCTCCTTCCCCTGCCTTCCTCCCATGGTGGCAAGTTAGCTGTGCACGGGCTCTGTCGGGCCCTGGAGAGAAGTGGGGCACCGTCTCTGCCCTGGAGGAGACCTGAGGTTGGCAGGGGCAACAGATGCTCAAGTCATGGCCACCAGGAGCTCCAGCAAAGGCCTCCAGCAGGTACAGGCATCGGGACCCCAAATCTCAGGGCTGTTGGCACCGGAGTTAGTCAACCATTTTTAGGGAGAGGTTGAGAAGAAACCCTCCTGGCCCTGCCCAAGTAGTTCAGTTGGTTAGAGTGTCATCCCGATACGGCCAGGTTGCCGGTTCAATCCCTGGGCAGGGCGCATACAGGAAGCTACCAATGGTGCTTTAGTAAGTGGAACCGCTTTGTCTAAAGTCAAGTGAAAAATAAAGCCTCCTAGTGTAGCTTCAATGTTATCCATCAAGCTCAGAAGCACACGGCCATAACCTGCAGAAGCTGCGGAGGGTGTGGGGAAAGAGAAGGGTTTCTTCACGGGCTGAATCCAGCCATCTGGTGCTGGCTCTGCCGTCCAGCTGGGGGGTGGGGGTCACAGAGTCCGTAGCCTCTGTCTGTTGGGTGGTGGAGGTGCCCTCCAGCCAGTGGTGGGGTGCGCCGGGAACCAAGTAGAGCAGACCCCACACAGAATGTTCTTGAAGAGCTGTGCTGGGCATCCAAGCCCGGGAAACCAAGGGGCGGCCCAGTTGAGGGCTTTTTGTTCCCTTTTCTCAGGATCTCAGGCTGCTCCATCCCGCTCATTTTCAGTATCTAGAGCTCATTGTGTGTGTAAAAGAAACGCATACATGACGTCTGTCCAAAAGGTATCTAGCCATGCAATATGAAAAATAGAGACATTTATGGAAGATACAAGAAACACTGTACATAGGACAATGGTGCCTCCGTCCCCTTCAAAGGAGGCCCCTGGGGCCCTCCGCCAGTTCTCCCAGTCACCATCAGCTGCCCTGTCGTATTTTCCTGGATCTTACCAACAGTCTGAAATCTCTTCTCTTTCGAAGGTGATTTTAGCTTTGGGAAAAGCTGTAAGTCACAGGGCCCCAAATCTGGGCTGTACTGGGGCTGAGTCGCCTGGGTGATGTGATGTTTTGCCAAAACACTCTACACGAGACGTGATGCGTGAGTGGGCGCATTGTCGTGATAAAGATGCCCATCCCCGCTGCCCACCGCTGAGTCAGCTTTGTTTCCACGGAGGGCTGTTCAAGCTCAATGCAAAGTCTGATGCAGATGTTGCTCTACTCGCTCATTGTGAGTGCGACAGCCACACAGTACACACGCTCCCTCAACGACATCTACCGCCCCTAGCGACTAGTACGGTGAAGTCAGCCTTGTTCACACATGCGCATTCCAGTCCACGCGCCCTGGCTGCCAGGCGACATAAATATCACACACACCATTCTTGGTATGTGAACGGCTGGACTTTTTCTGGACAGACCCCATATAGATGTTCAAATAAAATAGTGTATTTGTTTTCCTAGTTGTTTAACGTGAAAGATAAATTTGGTCCCTTTTCTCTCTCCTGGTCATAAGTGGAGGTGTCCTTTATCTTTTCTTTTCTTTCTTTTTTTAATTTTATTGTTGTTGTATTACATCCATCCCCTTTTTGCTCCCCTCTGTCCCCCTCCCCACCCACCCATTCCCCCCAAAGTCAATCCCACCTGTTGTCCATGTCCATGGTTCCTTTATACTAAGTTCTTGTCTTAGCTGCTCCCCTTCCTTGCCTCTGCCTCCCCCCTCCCCTCAACCCCTTTCCCCACTGACCATTGAAGGCCTAGTCACTGTATTTATATATTTGGTTCTGTTTTGCTTGTTGTTAGTTTTGTTCACTATTGTCCCATAATGGGTGAGATCATATGATATTTGTCCTTCACTGACTGGCTTATTTCACTAAGCATAATACTCTCCAGTTCCATCCATGTTGTTGCAAAGGGTACAAGTTCCTTCTTTCTTTCTGCTCTATAGAATTCCATGGTGTAAATGTACCAAAGTTTTTGGATCCAATCATCCACTGATGGGCACTTAGGCTGTTTCCAGCACTTGGCTATTGTAAATAGTGCTGCTATGAACATAGGTGTGCATAGGTTCTTATGAATTGGAGTTTTTTATCCACCTTGAAACCTACATGCTGCCACCCTGACCGAAGTCCTTGCCTTGCAGAGCGTGTCACTGACAGGAGGAGTGTGTGTGCCCTGTGGTGGGACAGAGATTGTTCTCCGGAGCTTTTCTTCTTGACACAAAAGCCTGTCCTTTTGTCTTGGGGACAATAACATCTCCAGGGCATTCAGGATAATTGTGGGGAAAGGCCAGGCAGGGCTTCTTGGTCTAGGGGCCTTGAACCTGACGGGAGATTTGCTCTAAGGCTGCAAAGGGTCTATGAGTTCAGGAGTCCCCCCCCCCCCCCCCAGGAGCCCCGAGGAGCTGTGAAAGGCTGCCTCTCCCAGCGGCCCAGGAATGGGCTAAACTGGAGCGAGTCTGAATCACGTGTGATGTGGCAGGAACATCAGACGCCCGCAGCGTCCTGACCCCGGCCTGACATTAAGGGCCGTTGACTTAGGACGATGACTTAGGATGACTGACCACATCCCTCTGGGACACCATGTTCTGCTCTGTGGAATGAGGTTTGGACAAGCTGATTCTACAATTCTCGGGACTGTTTTGAAGATCAGAACGTGTATTCATGTTTCCGTTCACCCTGGTGATTTCTGGACAGGCAGGTGAACCTGTTACCTTGTAGATTCCTTCAGATTCTTCCGTGGCGGGTGATGGTTGCTGGTCACAAGAGGAAGGCAATTTCATGTGAACAACCAACACTGAAATTATTTCACGTGCCTAATAAGCACCCAGGAAATGCTTACAGTCCTGACATTCTCCGCCTGTCTGCCTGAGTGCCATCATTTTCTCCCTCAGCCTCATGCACCTCTCAGGGCTCATGGGGTGCAGGCCGCCCAGCGAATGGGGGGCAGCGTGGGCATTGCCACCCGTGCTGACCCCAAAGCACAGGCCCTTTTGGGTTCTCTTGTCATCATAAACTCCTGTGTGCCGAACTGTCATTTTCCTCTACTCTCCAGCAGTAAAATTCTCCTACAACCGGTCCCCACCTCACACCTGTTCCTCCCAGTGGGCCAACTTCGTCAAGTTGGCACCTGTGCGGAGGGTACACAGCTGAGCTGAGAGGGAACAGCCCAGCACGAGGACCAGGGGTGGGGAGGGAGTTCCGGATGGCGAACTGCACACTCTAGATGGCACACAGCAAGGAGCTTGCCTGTGAGGGCAGAACTTCCTCGTAGTGCAGTCATTTCACATAGTCCCACGACACCTGCCACACACGTGTTCCAGACACCGTGGGTTCACAGCCAACGAGCTGGTCCCAATTTCTCCCAAGAATGTCACTGTGGCCATCCTCCAGGGATGAGTCAAGGTTGATCTACAGCGATTCCAATCATGACCACCTCATGTCTCCCTTTCCCAGCCTGCTTGGAAGCGAAGGACTGTCATCTAGTTAGACAACCAAGCATAAACTGAGACTTTCTGGGATCACACTGGAAAAAATCTTGTTTTTTGATGAAAGGAAACGAAGTGGCTAGGCATGGTCCCTAACCCACTTTCTGGGTGTTGGATGTAGATGTGACAGCTGGAGCTGCAGCAGCCATCTTGCCACCATGTAAGAAAGACCAAGAGAATCAAGGAGGTGTGTGTGCAGTTTGTGCCTGGAAGAAGGGAGGAGTCTGCTGGACTAGTTCAAAACCTTTATTGAAAGATGTTCAAGCAGGAAGCTGAGTCTAGCTGACAACAGCAAGGCAAGGGGTAGGAGGATTTTTAAGGGTGTGGAGCAGACCCCCAGGGTCAGCTCCAGAGTCCAGGATGTAGGTGAAACAACAATGTCCTCTGGTCAGGGACGGTTGCCGTGGGAACAGGAAGTCTGGGAGATGGAGGGCCCTGTTCCCTGGAAATGGGCAAGGGGCAGGGAACCGGGTCTCAGCAGGATGCTGGCAGTTCTGCTCAAGTTGCCTCTGACAATAGGGAACTTTGTGATCGGCTACTGGCTGGTGATGGACACCCTCTTTTGTTTCGGCACAGGTGTTGGATCAGGTCCTGCGGGACAGCAGGCCACAGTTCCCAAGAACACAGTGACCTCCGACCAGAGCCTGTTTTGCAGGCCCTGACACAGGTGGCAGGTTCTGGGGTGGGCAACTTGGCCCTACCAGGGTGGACCCTAACGTGAGCCATCATCAGCCACCATTCACCCCAGACTTCCTGTCCTGAGCACAGTGAGCTTGCCCTCGTTTGTGCAACTCACTGAAACAGGAAGCCCTTTGCACCTTCACTTCCAGGGCGATCGGCTGGGGCCGGTACCGGGCGTCCTCCTGGGTTCCTGACGAACTGATGAGATTCTGCTGAGGAGAAAGGTCTTGTTTCCTGACCAAGGAACGAGCTGATGGATCAGAGTATTGCTGTCAGCCAATAGCCCAAGGTCCAGCAGGCAGGCACTCAGGATCAGAGAAACGATCATTGTGCCCAGAGGAAGTGTTATCAGGATTCAGGAGGATTCTAAGGAGACCTTGGAGGGCTGGTTCTTGCCTTTGAAAGTGAGAGACAGAAGGGAGAATCTTACAATGAGCCTGGCCATCAGGTAACATCTTTTCCTAGAGCCACGTCTGTCTCCACCCCTTACTGTCATGCTCCTCAGACTGTGTGACTCGGCCCTCCTGGAATCCCAGAGCTGAAAAAAGATGCTCCCCGCAGGAGTGAGCTTCCTGTTGCCGCAGGTAATCAAGCACAGGCTGGGTGCCTGTTGTTCCCAGCTGCTGCTCTGAGGAAAAGGCTGCAGTGGCTATGAGGCACGGCTGTCCCGCAGCATCCAGCGTCAACGCTGTCACCTGCGATGAGCCATTTTAACAAACTGGAACTCATTTCCCCCAGGGGCACGGGGGAGTGTGTTACGCAGGGGGGCCGGAGGGGGAGGCATGGAATTGCACAGTGTCCCCAGAGACTGTGTTCAGCCACCCTTGGTCTTTGTGCTGAGCACGTGACCATACCCAGCCTCTGGCTCCTCTTCTGTCCCCATTTCTGCATCGCCCCCAAGAGTCAGACAGCCGTGCAGGAGCGCGCCCACGGCGCCCACGCAGAGAGGTGCGCTCTGGGCACCGGTTTGGTCCTTTCCCGACCACAGCCATCTCAGAAGGTAGGTTCCTCATTGTGCAAACCAGAAAATCACGTTGGGGGCTTAGATAGATTGAGGACCTGTTCTAAATAAATCCTCCCAAGGGGAGCGTCGTAGTTTAAAATTCAGATGCATTCGCAGCCCAGGGTGGAAACTAGGGAGGGGATCCCCGGGGCCAGCAGAGGCAAGGGGAGGATGCCCAGTGGCCTTGCTGGGGACTAGACAGGAAGCAATCACAGCCCGTTCCTCACACGGCAGCCGCTGGGGAGGACAGCTCCCCGCAGGCAGGAGGATGACATTCCAAGTGGGCGGGAGGAGGGAGGAGGGAGGAGGGGAGGAGGGAGGGATGAATCAGACACCAGCAGACGGCACAGCTCCGCCGCAGGGGCCAGCCGGCCCACACCGCCACCGGCAGGAGGGGCAGCACCCCAGCTGGGTTACCTGCCAGCCACTGTGTCCCTGAGCAGCTCTGCCAGGGCCCCGGACCTGTGAGAATCCCGTCCTGTGGACGGTCCATCTACTGCTGCTCTCAGGATTAGTGTGCCCCTTGCTCAAGCGTTTGTTTCTGCCCCAAACATTCCTGGCGTGCCAGCTCAGTCCCCGACACCAGGCTGAGGACTGGGGACCCCGAAGAGAAAGATATTCGAGGGCCAGGCTCCCAGAGTGGGTGACAAGCCCGAGGGCCTGGGCCTCTGGGACAGCCCCGAGGGGCCCTGTGACCCGGGTCAGCGGGTCCACCTTTGCTGCGTTTGAGCAGATGAAGGCGGGTGTGTTTTCCTTTGCTGCAGCTGCCGTTACAGAGGGGCTCACACCGTGGCTGAGGCCACAGGGGTTTGTGGTCACTCGGGGCCGAGGCTGGGTGTCCAAGATGGAGATGGCGGCGGGCACTCCCTCTGGACACCCAGGGCCAGGCCCCAGCCCTGCATCTCCGCAGGGCCACCTTCTCTGTGCGGTGCCTGACTGCCCAGAGCTCCCCTGGGTCGTGGCCCGTCCCCTGAGCGGGGGCCCATGTCACGCCACCTAGAACGACCACGCCTCCACCGGACTGGTTGCTTCTGCAGGGACCCTACTTCCAAGTGACAGCACATTCTGAGCTGGCTGGGGTCAGAACTTCTTATTTTGGGAGGACATCATTCAGCCCCCCAAATGCAAAATCACCCCAGTTTCTTGGGTTTGTTACATTTAGGGGTGCCTTTCAGGGTCCAGGCTGGAGATGCTGTTCCCCCAGCAGGACCCACTTGTCCCCGGCCACTCAGACGAAGTAATAAAATCCCAAGAGAGGGGGCCAGTCCTCAGGGGAGCCAAGTGCCCCAAGTCGACCCCATGAGGGAGGGAGCAGGAACTCCCCCAGGGGCATTATCTTGCCCAATGGGGTTCTAGGTTTTAAAGTAGAATTATTTCACGGATACTGAAAAAGAGGGATTGAGAGATTGGTCCTGGACTTGAACCCAGGACTTAGAGTCCCAGAGTCCGTGGGCCTCAGGAAACGTGTTCTGTAACTTCCGCTTGTCTTTTAAATGAGGGCTCATAAGGAAGCTGGACACTGGTCACAGTAAATCCAGCACACTCGGCTGTGGTTTGAACTGCCCATGGGCCTTCATGCCCCTGTGACCCGTGTACACTGTGGAAATGTGGGGGTGAGCGGTCTGTAGGCTAACAGCCTTTGCGGCCCTGTGCCTACCACGCTGATCATTCGTTCTCAAACGAGAGCAGGATTTGCTGCGAAAACATGTTACCTATCCATCCTGTTCACAGCGCTTTTTCCTGAGAAGGCAGCAGCCACAAACAAGAATTTCATCCATCTCAAGAATAATGCTGAGTACAAAAGTACCGGAGCCCAGAGCTGGCTCAGCCCCTTCCAGCACTCACACAAGCTGATTGTTCCATTGACCTGCTGCAGAACTGCAAACAACTTGTGATCTGAATTCTGCCGGTCACTCCAATCAGTAACTTTCAGATTAGTGGAGATTCTCTGTCCATACCTTTTCCTGAAATATTGTCTTTTTACCTCCTGGTCAACACTTCTTCCTTAAAAGCAAGCTACCAATGCTACCTCCTCCAGGGAGCCCTCCGTGCTGCACCCAGGCAGAGGGCCAGGGCTTCCTCTGTGTCCCTGCAGGAACTCTTCTCGATGTTTAATTGGAGCCCGTGGACATGCGGCCTTACCTTTGGTTGACTTTGCTGGATCTCTGCTGGGAAGGGTTGAATCAAAATGTTGAATCTCAACCCTCTACCCTGCAAAACGCAGGTTGAAGAAGTCCTAAGCCCCAGCGTCTCCAATGTGACCTTATTTGGAAATAAGGTCGTTTCAGAGGTGATCAAAAATGTACAGGCACCTTTAGGGATGAATGAATACACTGGACCTGCTCCCACCTTCAGAGCTCACTGAGTCGAGTCGTGAAAGGGAGAGAAATGGGCTGTGAGGTTTTCGGGGGGGAGGGAGTGGGGTGCAGACCTCCCACGGAGGCCAGGGACGCCTCCAGCAGGTGCTGACACGGGCTAGATGCAGCTAGTTTGGGGAAGGTGCCTTCTTTCTGCATTAAACAATGGCTTCTCTCCCTCCAGGTGCCTGGCACTGCTGTCCCTGTACCTCGGGAACATTTGTCACACTCCTGCCCGGCCCTTATTTATTCCAGGCAATTCGTCTTCCTTCGCGGTGCCCTTGGCTGCCACCTAGTTAATTGCCTGTTGTGCAAAGTTTTTCTTTTTTAGGCAGAACCCAAGCAGCACAGAATTTTTTATATAATTGTGGCAAGATAGACTAGAAATGCTGCCTTTCTTACCTTTCTTCCCCCTGCTCATGAACACGTTGAAGGCAAATGTAGTGTAAGAGGAGATCTTTCTGTCGTTCATTGAGTTGTGAAGGGAGGTCCCCACCACCCAGAGCCAGGACTTGGCGGGGGTACGTTCACACCCCGATCGGGAGGGACAGAAACTCAGGCTCTGTTTTGTTTTGGGCCCTTGAAGTTCCCAAATTCTTCAACACGATGGAATGAGTTCCATTTGGAAAAGGGACAATCTGGAAGAAAGACGATTTGAAAGGATGCATTGTAGTCATTTCCAGAGAACTGGATGATGGGAGGGAGGGACAGGCCCTGCAGTCGCCGGCCCAGCACCCGGCCCGCAGCCCCAGACCCCATCTGCTTGGAAGCCCCGTCCTGTTGTCCTGGACCAGCTCCTCAGCGGGTCAGGCCTCAGCCCCCGGCTCCATCCCCGGGACACCGGCCCTGGGCATCCTCTCCTGGACCCACCCCAATACCCTAGCCCTGCTTGAGAGGGTAGGCGTCCTTGTGATAGTGCTTCTTTCTGAACCCCCAAATCCTGTAAGTTCCACGGAAGCAGGGACCAGGTCGTGCTGCCCACTTTTATCTCCACAGTGGGCGTACAGAAACACCTGGCGAATGAGAACAGGAAAGAATGATGTCTGGGCATCACGCTTCTTTATGTGAAAATAACAGTCCTTAAATAAATGGATTTACGGGCTACGGAAGAAGTCCTTGGTATGGAGGGACTTTCACAGTCAAATGATTAAAGTGAGTTCCATGTCACTATTATTCCCATTTTACAGGTTGGGGGACTGAGGCTCAAAAGCCTGGGGACCAGCCCGGGTTAACACAGGGAGGAGCAGGTGGACGGTGTGCAAGAACCAAGCCTCACTGCAGGGCACCACCCATCACCCCAACACCGACCCCACTGGCTCCTCACCTATCGTTCCTTACACACCGTGGACCCGGGACCCCCTGCCTGAGGACCCCCTCAAGGCCCGGCCACTGCATTACTCCACGCTCCCTGCTATGACGTCGAAAAGTGACCTTTCACTTGTGCAGACCGGGGCCAGCAGTTGTTTTTGTTTTCCTGTTTCATGTGAAGCCATGAGATCTTAAACTCTGCCCGACAGAGCAAGAGAAAGATTCAAATGGACCGAAAGAAAAGAAATAAAAGCGGAGTGGTGGTAGAAAGGAACATCAGATCGTTGTTTCTCTCGAAGGCTAACTCTTCTGGGCAACTCCCTGCTGCCTGGTGGCACGGCCTTGACCGTGACCCATGACCTCCACTGCTGCCCCCGAATGGTTCTGAAGCTCAGCTTCCCCATCTCCCCCATGTCTCCTGCAGAGAAAGGAGTGTTACACCTTCTCCGGGTGTCATTTATCCTACACGGTGAGCACGCTTATTTTTGCAGCCTACTGAGATGCAACTGATACAACATAGAACTGCATGCGTCTGATGTGTTCTATCACAGGTTGGGCAGATGCCCAGGGTATGATCATGACCATCGCGGGGACAGACAGCCACCGCCTCCAGTGTGTTCCCGGGCTGCGTGTGTGTGCGTGTGCACTTGGCAGATCTATGCTCTGTCTTTTGAAGCGCCATGTGAGTGTGATTAACCACAGGCGTGTGTTGCACACCGACCAGCATCACCAAAGTTCACACCCACAGAACGACTCCTTGTCTCCCCACTACCGGGCCCCTAACAATGGGCCATGTGTCCTCTGCTGCTGTGGCTAATCTAGATTCTTCTTGATGAGTGGGTCCTGCTGCCCTGCCCTTCCATGCCTGGCTTCTTCCTCACGTTGTAGAAGGGGCTTTAGTTTCACCCATGTTGTCACAAATGGCTGATTTCCCCCTTTTGCAAGGCTGCACCCTTGTACCGACCAAATTTCAGGTTTATTACTTCTGTTCGGTCCAGTCTGATGGACGTCACCTCGGCCTGCTTTTTCTTACCCACAATAAGGACAGCCCATCTGAGGATGCTGTCTGAGGATTCTGAAAAACGAAGCCCTCTGAGTTGGCTCCTGTCATCTTTCTTGTTCCTTCTGAGGTAGCGACTTAGCACGTTGTTGATCAGCAATTTGTACAAAAACTCAATGCAAGTGCAAACACAAGTTAGCTCACGCAGCGAACTATGTCCCTCTGTTCGTTAGCACATTGTCGACCGACACCTTTGTACAAACACTCACGCGCAACCACGCGTTAACCCATCACTCAACAACTTCGGGCTTGAAAACATGAGTTTTTCTCGTGGCCAGTCAACAACGTGTTAACGTCGCCGGTGAGGTTTCCACGTGACATGTAGCGTTGCGTGTGGGGTGCTGTGGAACCCGACGGTGACACCCTGTGCCACGCGGACAGCGTGGGGCCAGCTCACCCACCCTGGTCAGGGCCTGAGGTTTCTCTCCAGGTGTGTTAGGCTAGTTTGACCTTAGATTCATCTCCCCGCGTGGGTTTCAACTGATAACCTGGCGGTGTGGCTGGGACCCCTCCTCCTTCGTGGGCCATGGACTTCCGCGCGTGCCCCTGCAGGCTGATGTCCCCATCTCCAGTGGCTGTTGGCTGCAACCGTGGCCCTGCTCGCTGTGAGACCGTCACTGGCCCTGGAGGAACCAGCTGTGTGTCTGTGGGTCTGGGACCCTGAGTCCGGGCTATTTCTCTAGTTCCCATTTCTCCCTCGTCTCTCCAGCCCCCTGAGGTGTCCCGTGCGCCTGCCTCTCTGTGTCTCCCTTTTTCAGTGATCTTGCTCCCCAAGGCCCACACCCAGCCCGGCGCTCCGACACTTCCAAAGAAGCATCCAGCGGTTCCTTCTGCTCTCCCCTCCGCTCCTGACGCTGCCCTGGTGCCGCCCTGGTGCCACCCTGGTGCTGCAGGAGGCCTCAGGGGCACCGACGAGCTTCTGATGAGCTCTAGAAGCGGCCTGGTCCCAGCAGCTCGGCCGGCGGCTCCAGAAAGGGAGCGGTGATGCCGGGGCTGGAGGTGGGTCGGGGAAAACGAGCAGAATGCGAAGCAGTGAGAATGGAATCAGCAACAGGACAGTCCAGACGGTGGGGAGGATGACGCCCCCCAGCATGGGGTATAAAACCAGAAAGGGTCTTGAGTCACAAGGGTGGCGGCTCCCCCCACCACGGGAGCTCCTGAAGGGATTTGACCAAAACCGGGGTCTCTCAGCCCAGTTCTTCCGCAGCTGGTTCTGCGGTTGAAGGTCCAGTGGGTCCGAGTTGGGAGAGACTAGGAGTCTGGGGGAGACTCAGGAGGGCAACATGGGAGCTTAGTGTGTCCCCAGGGGTGCAGCAGGGCTGAGGAGGCAGATGTGGAAATCTGGGGGATCCTTTACATTTCCCCTGAGCTTCACGTTACAACTTCTTTGACTCTGCAGACCCTTCATGTGTAAATCTTGGAGCATCTACCTTCTTCCGAGAGGGACAGGTTTGTGACCAGGTACGTTTGTAAAAGGCAGAAGCCTATTCAAATGCCACTTCTCCCTCACGATGACAGTCAGACCAGTGCTGGCTTCCCCGGGGTCACGGTTCCAGCCAGAAAGCAATTGCTTGGTGATGGTGCAGCTTTCTCGGGAGAGCTAGGTTCACGGGTGGGCAGGCAGCCTCACGTGGGACCCTCCACCTTCAACCCTCTAGCACCAGGGCACCTGCGGGCTCAGAAGTCATTTGGGCAGCCCACGTGCTTTTGCTCAGAGGGGCGATTGCGTTAGCTAATCGCACAGGAGTGGGTCAGTGACCCAAGTGCCACCTGATGCACTTGTAGGAAGATGGGGTCCCCTCACGTTGGCAGACCCACGTCAGAGGGGTGGTCCCCTTCTGCCTCTCAGTGCAGGCCTGTCGGATGTCACAAAAACACGTTGCACGCTTGAGGAAAACCACGGACGCAGTTACTCGACAGGAAGGTCATCAGAGGTGAGCACGCGGGTGCTGACCTGCACACATGTTCCTCGCAGAGCCCTTTGTGCGGCTGACAGCACGCGGAAGCCTTGGGGGACAGCGCTGCTGAGGTAAGCTGGGAGGTAACTGTGGGTGCACACCCAATGCCTCAGTTTCCACTTGCAGACATCAGGAATGAGATAGGAGATCAGACCATTTATTCCTTTCACAGAACGGATTGAAGAAGCATGCGTCAAACTGTGGGGCGTGAGCACAGATGTCGGTGTGCACAAGTGCCCGCACGTGTGCAGGCTTGTGAACGTGCTCTGCATTTTGTGTGTGTGCCTGGGCGGGGCCTGTGGGGGGTGGTACACGTGGGGAGTGGTACATGTGGGGAGTGGTACACGTGGGTGGGGAGTGGTACATGTGGGGAGTGGTACACGTGGGTGGGGAGTGGTACATGTGGGGAGTGGTACACGTGGGTGGGGCGTGGTACATGTGGGGAGTGGTACACGTGGCTGGGGAGTGGTCCACAGGGGTGTGAGAAGAAACTGGAGGGAGTTTTTGATGTTATCCCAGAGGGACAGCCCTTCTCTTTGAGTTTTCAACTTACTCTGCAATCAATGTACAGTATCTGCTGCTTTGCTCCCAAGCATAGTTAGGGGTTGATACTTTATCATAGGCTGACACATTCATATTTTAAAACATGACATAAGAATGGTAAAGAAAATGTTAGAGATAGCAGTGCATCCTAGAAAGAGCTTCTAAAGCCAGGCAGACATTGTTTCCTTGTCTAAATCAAGGCCGCCGGTTGCTAGCCCTGTGCTGTAGATGTGAAAAAACCGTTTCCCTGGAGGTGGGATTAGTGAGCATCAGCTCCCAATTTCTGGGATAGAAGGCAAAGCACCTAGCTCATCGCTGGTGCACAGCAAGGGAGCTGTTTGTAGCATGTTGGAGAACAATACCTCCCCAGGTCTTCCGGCCGTGGGTACCTGGGAGGGGATCTTGTCACACAGGGCCCATATTGCATGGCCTCCAGGCACAGGGGCCATGGTCTCCGGGGTCAGGGCTCCAGGGCCCCGGTGGCACCTGCTGCTGGCCAACACCCGCCCATAGACCCTCCGTCTCCTTCCGCTTGCCCGGACAGACCTGTCCTGTGTGCTTGCGGCTGCTCAGGGCCCCGACGGCTGACGGGGAAGTCTCTGCTCCCATCCTGTCTTCCCTTTCTCTTCCTTCTTGGGGACAGTTCCCCGGTGGCCTCAGATGTTACTTTATCACCCTATTCCAAACACGGGGACTTGCACATAACACTGCCTCCCAGGCCCCTGCCCCAGAAGGACACTCTGTGCCGGGCAGCGGCCCCTGTGGTGAATGGTCTCAAACCTCCAGCCCCGTCCTCCCCGCCCCCCACAGCTGGGCATCTCGACACGATGGTTCACTGGTGCTGTTCCCCGGCTGAGTCACTTCCTCTCGCTGGGCCCCCGCCAATCTCACGGTCCCCACCTAGCAAGGCCTTGATGCCTCATCTTGTCCAAGCTCCTCTTTGTGTCAGCTGAGCCGTCACTCCGCCCCCAGCCCAGCCACTGCCGTCCCAGTGCTCAGCCCCCCACCCTCCGCCTCCCTCCCTCCCTCCCTCCCTCCCGAGACCCGGACGCAGGGGCGTCCCAGGCCAGAGGCAGCGGTGACGGTGACTCAGTGCAGGGAGCCCACCGGCCCAGGAGTGTCTATGTGCCGAGGAAATTCACCAGCAGGGACTTCGATGCCCGAGGAGTTACAGTTCTGATTTCAGCTTCCTGTCAGCAACGTTTATTTCATCAGTTTCGGGGAGGACGATCCCGTTTCAGTTAACTTCTCGATGCCAAGCGCATCATTTATTCGTACCTGATATCTAATTCTCATTCGATCCTCCAAGAACATAAACGTTACCCTTCCTTCGAGGAGGAGGGTACTGTAGTGTGGAGATTAGATTTCGAGATTTAGAGATGACCGGCTGTCACAGTGCCCAGGAAAATGAAGCAGCTGATTATTAAAATCCGGTGGAAAGCTTCTCATTCCTTTCCCTTAATTATTTTTTTAAATCCCCACTCAAGGACGTTTTTTTCCATGGCTTTTAGTGACGGAGGGAAGAAAGGGAAGCACCGATGTGAGGGAAGCATGGATCCGCTGCCTCCTGGAGGCTCCCAGGCTGGAGGTAAAACCCGCAACCCAGGCACGTGCCCTGACTGGGAGTTGAACCTGCAACTTTCGGTCATGGCTTCAGTCAGGGGACGATGCTCTAAGCAACTGACCCACATCAGCCAGGGCTCGTTTTTCCCTTTTACAAGCAAGGGATTCGAGGTTCAGAGATGGCAAGTGACACGTCCAAGATTCACCTGCCCAACAGTGGTTCCCAAGCTCAGGCCTCCTGCCGCCGCCCCTCCTCGATGTCCCCTTGGCGTTTGCTGCAAGACACCTGCCTGAAGCCTGTGTCACTGGGCTGCCTCCGCCCCTCCCTTGGGAAACCAGCCCCTTTCCTGCCTCGGTGCGTCCCTAGATCCATCCATGCACCCAAGATCCTGCCTCACAACAAGGTCGGGAAGGCCCCTGCAGAGGAGACACCTACAGCCTGAGCTGGAGCGTTGAGGGACAGGGAGGAGGGTGTAGACCCCGGTGTCCCCAGTGCCAGAGGGGCGGGGGGAAGCCTTCCTTTCTGAGTGTGCAAAGCAAGATCCAGGTGTTTTTCACCCATTCTTTTGTGTCACCTTCCTTTCTCTTTTCACCCGTCTTTGGGACTTGCTCTCAGTCTTCTAGGCTCGGGAGTAGAGTGCTTGGAACAGCGCTGGTATGAGGTTCGCTGTCCTTGAGTTCAGATGTCATGTCACATTGTATTGTGACTGTATTCAGAGCAAATGGGCCCATGGTAGGTGCTTGGGAAAAGCAGTACTAAGAGGAAATTTTATAGTGACCCTTGCCCACATTAAGAAGAAAGATCTCAACCTCATCATGTGTCCTCTGGCTGGTGTGGCTCAGTGGATTGCGTGCCGGCCTGTGAACTAAAGGGTGGCTGGTTCATTTCCCAGTCAGGGCACATGCTGGGTTGAGGGCTAGGTCCCCAGTTGGGGCATGTGAGAGGCAACCACAGATGGATATTTCTTTCCCCCTCTCTAAGAATAAAATCTTTTAGAAGAAGAACCATGAGGCAACTCTGAGGACAGATTGGTGGGAAGAGGGGACTGGGTGGCCCCCTGGGCATCAGGTTTCTGGTAGACAGGATGAGAAAGGTCCAGAGGTCCATTGTACAGCACGCTACCTGCTGTTCATAAAAGTGCTGCGTGCTTTAAAAGAGGCTAGGAGGACAGATCTCATTTGTTCGTGCCAAAACAAACCAAGGACATTTTGGGAGGCTGTGGGTATATTCAGGGCCTTGGTTGGGGTGACCATCATGGGTATCTGCTCTGTCCAGACTCGTCCCCATGCATTCAGCAGACACGGGCAGCTCTTTATCAAGTCGACCCCAACCAAGCAAATAAGTATGCCGTGGAGCAAATGGATGGCAGTCCCACTTCCACGTGTCCAGACTGTGAACTCAGGGTGACCAGGAGCATCAGGGGACAGACCACAGACTGCCACCAAACAGACTTGGCCTCAGCGGTGCCTTCAGGTCATGCTGAGCTGGTTTTCTCCTCCCTACGGTAGTTCTGCATGCGTGGGGGGGAGTGTGAGCTTTGCTTTTCTGCTGCCCTTCTAGTTCATACTTTCCAATCTGATGAAGACGACAATAACACCTGCTCCATGGTCCTGACTGGGGCTAAGTCGCCCCAGGGGCAGGGCTGGGGGCTGGAACGTTTAGCCTGGATAGTCAGCCTTTGCTATTCAGAAATCTAATAAAATAAGCCGCCTGTGGGTGTTGGTGGAAGGCTGCCTTCTGGGGGCAGCTGGGTCCCTTCTGTTTAGACTGACGTGGAGGGAGGATTTCGCTGGGATCTGCAGTCTGTGGGCAGACGGCGTGGGCTGGTTGTGTTTTCCAAACTGCGCAGTTTCCACTGAGCTAGGGCGGTGACCCCACGAAGCCCGACTTGGGGGAGGAACTGCACCTTCCCTCTCCCTGGGCCCGTAGCGCTCTCTAGTGGCCAGTGGCTGCCAGGCCACTCGACGCAGGTGCTCTTGAAGGGCTGGGTGCTGCTGCCCTGTGCTCCTGGCTGTCCTGCTTCCTGGGAACTGGGCGCTCTGGGAGGGAGGGGAAGGCCAGCTGCTTCCCGCCGCGGTCAAACACGGGCTCACGCCATGGGTCACGCCAACGGGTACCACGGACCTGCAGGGTAACCGCAGTCGCCTGCCTGGGCTGAGCCTCAGCCTCCTCCCAGCTGTGTTGGGGGACAGGCGAGGCTGGAAACAGCATGTGGAGGCACCCCGAACATTTCCTGATGCCCAGCTGATCCACTTTAAGGCCTCAGACACCTAGGTCACTGCAAAAAGAGCCATTAGAAATGGAATTAAGTCTGCCATAGCCTTTGACCTAGGATTATCTTCCCAAGACATTATTCCAAGCAAATAATTGAGATGGACCTGAAAAAAATGATATCCTATGCAGAAAGTGTGAGCAGGCCTTTGTGACGAACATGCAAAACATGGAAATGGTTGGCTGGTTAATAGGATTCTTATCAGTGGGGTGACTGTTACGCAGTCACGTGAAGCTAGAATGAGGAAGTCAAGGAGGTGGCAGTGTGTGTACAGTTCTGACACGAGCTACCGGTTTCTGTCTGGACAGCACAGACACACTGGAAGACACTGCAGAACAAGAACGTGACTTGGGGTAGGGCTGCCCAAGACTGTACTTTTATATAGAGATGCCTATAAATTTTATGTGAAAAAAATCTTAATCCTAATGCAACACAAGTAATGTTCGGTTTACCCTCAAGCAGTGCAAGTGCTTTCAGGAAGGTGAGCCACCTTTTTTCACAGTGCAGAGCTGATGACATGTTGGCTGGACATGGGAGGTGGGGAAGTCACTGGAGACAGGCAGGGGTCGGGGATGCAGATTTTGGATTCTAACGCACACCTGTCTTGCTCTTTGGCCGTGGGCAAGTGACATAGATCCTTGATGATGCAGGGCCCCCGCTGGAAAGGTGAGGTGCGAATGGGACTTTCCTGGGAAGTCCCGTTACCACTTGGAGAGGTTAGACAGTGTGTTCAGTTAGCATGTCATTGCGAATTTGGCAAGAGGAGGAGAGACCTAGTCAAAGCAGAGGCTGGAAAAGGTGTGGCAGGGGGACCGTGCCCGTTTTGGAGCAACCCCAGCTTCCCGGGACTGGAGGACAACATGTGCTAGGCCAGGCTGCGGGGGGATTGAAGCGCCCAACTGGACTCTGGATTTTACCCGACATGGTCTGCAGAGACTCACCAGGGACACTGGACACCACCAGGCTACATGTCCCTAAGGACAAGCTTATGCCCACAATAAAAACACTCAGGTCTGCTTGGGGACAGCATGACCAGGAAGCCATTTCTTCCGCATCTTCACTGACATGCATACAACAAATAAAGCCTCACAGGGGTTTTATGCCCCAGTCTCACACGTGATGCTGGGAAAAGTGCAGCAATCAGGTAAAAGAAACTCAGCTGAACCTTAGTTAGTTGACTCAGCGGCAGACAGAATTTTGGTTTGCAAGCCCACAGAAGTTGATCGTCTTTTATGGTTTTCCTTCCTTTCCACTGGGGCCGTAAGCTTGATGGGGGACAAGTGTGAGAAGAAGCATCTGAGCTGAATGACAGTCACAGCTGTCTCATGCCCCAGGGCTGCTACTTTGCTGTGATGGCTGCTCTGGATGGCACATGAGCGTCATGCAACAGGGGGTCAAGGGGGCCAGTGAATGACAAGGAACAAAAACCCAACACTCAGAAGGGCAGCCATGGCGCAGGCTCACATCCATCCGCTGGGGCTAAGCACCCGCCTCCTCCCCTCCTCCCCCCCCCTCCCCCAGACCCTTGGACAGGGCTGGTCCTACAACTGTTGGTTCTAAATCAAGATCCCCCAGGATCCCTAAAATGTAATTCCCATGTTGCTTCAATGTCTTCAAACCACCAATAGCAAAAGAAGGTCCTTCCCACTCTACTGTGGACTTGGAGGCAGGTGGCTTCTCAGAGGTCAAATGACCCCAGGTCAGATGTGGCCACAAAATGAAGACAGTGACTGAGAGGCACCCACACCCACCTGGCTCTGCCCTGGCAAGGGTCCTCTGGGCGTGGTGCCAGACGCCTTGTGACATTTTATTTTTCACACTGAGTGGTTGAAGCGGGGCAGGGGCAGAAGCGAGTGGTAATCTCCAGATGTGTCACTAATTGGACGACGATTTATTGAGCACCTGCCATGCGCCACAGCTTCATTAGATGTTGCCCAGATCAAGGAAGATGCGTTCTGTTAATTAGTGTGAAGAATTCAACATTGCATCTCAAGTTTTAAGAAATAAAGCAAAAAGGAACTGATCCTGCTTCTTTCCTGGAAGGACCTTCCATTTAGAGGAGGAAATGGTGTCCAGGGATTGCTACTTAGTGAATTTAAGGGGTGAGCGCCCAGGTAGCCCCCACTTGTCTTTATGTGAGGCCAGATCTAAGGCACCTGCATCCCCCTGGGAAAGACGAGGAAGCCCCACAAAGCTTCTTGGAGGAGGCATTTGCACTCAGTAGAATTTGACTTTTTTTTTTTTTGGGGGGGTGGTGGTGTTGGATAAGTTTTTGTTATGCAGAGCTGCCCAGTGCATTGCAGGAGGTCTGGTGGCATCTCTGGGTTCTACCCACTTTGGAAAACCAGAGCATCCTTTTCAGGCACTTCCCGACCTCCCTGGAGGAGGGAGGGGCAAGCCCCCCTCACATTGAGAACCACTGACGGGGAAGTGTGCGCAAAGCCTAAGAACTTTGGCTTTATTCATAGGTGGTAGGGCGTCCTTGTGAACTTTTAACAGAGGAAGGTTGTGTTTCAGAGGTCGCCCCTCTGCCACATGACTCACAGAGCAGGGGCAGTCGCAAGGGGTGAGGTGTCCCCTGAAGTTGGGAGAGGAGGCCTTGGCTCTGGTCTGGTCCTACTCCAGGTGGCTTTCCTACTGAATAGCCACCAAGAAGCCCTCAGCCTTCCTGCAGCCCCTGCTTCGCCAGGTGCCCTCCAGGCCAAGGTCTCTGATTTCAAAGTGACGCGGGCTTCCTCAAAGTGACGTGTGGGCAGCACACGAGCAAAGGGGCTTTTTGAACCAGGACTGGGGTCTTTCTCTGATGTTTTACACAGGGAGGCTCTGTTTGAAATTTTGATTCAAAGACATTTGGGAGCCAAAGGTGGACAGTGGAGACTACGTCTATTACTACATGGGTGGGCTGTGAGGAGAGGGAGGGACTCGGAAGCGCCCTGGCTCTCCACAGGGACCAGGTACGGGCTCCGTTCACCGAAGAGGATGTACAGCTCCTGGGGCTGGTGGTACAGGTAAGTAGGAGGTGGGAGATGGACAGCCGACATGTTTGCTTCATGAATGCAGCAGGAGTGTTGGCATTAGCAGGGTGAAGCTTCATGCACTGGGAGAAATTGGCCAATGCTTTGATTTTATGGGGTAGAGAATAGTCATTTCTTGCTTAAAAGAAGACAGCTGTCTCACTGAGCAATAATGTGTCATTCTAGTCTATGAGCAGCGGCGGACCTTTTCTTCAGCTCCCAACCACTGTCCAGGGAAGGTTCAACTCATCCAAGGAGACACGGGCAGGAACTGACACTAGAGCCTTGTTCTCTTAGCCCGAGACATCTTTTCAGGGTTGGTGAAATTGCTGACATTTAAAGTCACTTTGAAATGAAACATGCTTCTTAGATAAAATAGCAGAACCCCCGGAAGGACTAGCTAAAGCAGATGGCTGGGCTCCGCCCCCCGAATGTCAACCTAGGTGCAGCTGCTGCTGTTGGTCCAGGGGTTTTCACAGCCTCGTCGATGTCCCATTTGGCACCTGCATCTGAAGAGATGGGCAATGACAGCAATGAGTGCGTTGGGGTAAACACATCTCAGAAGACCCGGTCCTGCTGGCTCACGGCTGGCTTCATCAGCGCCCCGTCTCCTATTCTTAGCCTGTGCATTAGTGCGCGTTACTCACGGTTCTTGCGTTGGGTAACTTCTATGGAGGACCTTCTATTTTTATAGTAATTAAAGGGTTTAGGGGAACATAAATTTAGCTGCCCAGGTGCCCTCAAATGGCCTTGGAGGTTGGGGGAGTGGAAGGGCAAGGCTCTGTCCGTGGTGCTGAATAGAGTCTGGGTCAGCTGAGGCTGTGGAGCCCGGGTTCTCCCCTAGGCCCACTGACAGGTGTAACAGTCCCCATCTCCAGACAGCTGGTGGGAGCTCAATGTCCCTTCCTAATGCCGTAGCTTATCAAGATGTGCACAGAGCTTCCCAAGCCTTACTGTGCATACAAATCACATGGGCATCTTGTTAAAATGTCACCATTCAGAGCGCAGGCAGCTCTTGAAGACGTGGCAGGTCCGGTCCCAGGCCACGGATATAACATAAATCAATCAGTTTGTGGGTGGAGGGCCCTCCATTCAGTTGGTAAAAAATGCATCTGTGATGTCCAATAACACGAGGTGCGGTGGGGGGACTAGGGGCCTCGGGGTCACGGAGTTGACAGGGGTCACAGTTGCTAGGACTGTGGAGTCATGCTGGGGTCCACCTCAGTCCCATCAAATCAGGATCTGCCCTTTGATTAGCTAGCTCCCTGGTGGTGTGAACGCATGTTCACACTCCAGGAGCCCCAGCCCAGAGGACCAGAAGAGACGCCCCTCAGCTCCTGGTCTGTCTCATTCTCTTTTCTCCGCCATCATCCACTTTACATCACATACCGCTGCTCCTCAGCCCTATTGTCAGAGGATATCGGTTCTTCAGGATTTTCCCCCAGGAGCAACTCCATAAGGTGGAGACTGTGTTCCGCAGCTGAGCAAGCTGGGGATGAGGAACCCCCTGAGGGGAGGAGTTACCCCCTAGCCACGGCAGGGCCAGGGCTGACCCCAGATCTTGCTTGCTGTCAGGCATGTGGCTTCAGTGCTGTTACCCGGGGGGACCCTTGCCTCTGTACAAGCCCCACTAAGAAGCCTTGTTTTGTATCTTCTTCCAAACAGAAGAGACGCCTTCTAGGTAATGCTGTATACTAATGAGGAGAGCATTTCTCTCTGCACCTTCCACAGTGAAGGGACCCTGAGCTGGAAGAGATGAGGAGATGTCACCGGCTGCTCTGGCCAGGTGCTGCCCCCTGAGGCAGCTGACGGTGCGGACGGTCCCTGGATCCCGAGGTGCTGAGAGTGGGGTGGGGTAGGTTTTTCCTGATGTGCCCCCTCCATGTGGGAAAGAGGGAGGACATTTAGCTGGGATCTCAGAACCGAGGGTGTCTGACGGCCAGGGGTGTGGGCAGAGCGAGAGGCCAAGCCCCAAGTGTGGGTCGTAGCTGGGCAGGCGGACAGTGCAGAGGCCGGCGGTGAACGGAAGCATGTCTCCTCGCACCGCGCAGCTCCTGCTCATTGTGAACACTTCCCCTTCCTTACCTGCCTCTGTCCTCCCAACACCCTCACCAGGCAAGCTAGAAACATTGATTTGTTTTCCCGAAGAGGAAATGGGGGCTCCGACATCACCCCTCGATTCGCCCAAGGCCATTGCCATGCTGGTTTCAAAACATGTTCACAAGCGCAGCCTGAAAGCCTCACCCTCTCCCTTGTCACAGGCAAGAACCTGCGATTTGGGAGGTCACGTGACACGCGTTGCCTGGCGTATGTCTCTTCAGGTTCCGGGAAGCTATGTGCTTTTCAAGTTAACCACACATGAGGCCGATGGACGACACCTCCAGTGAAAGGTGGGAGGTCGAGGCTTTTGCTGGTCTCCGAGCCACAGTCCTGGTCATCAGCTTTGGCCAACCAGGCCCCGTGGCCCTGCGGTCCCCCGATGCTCCCAGCTCAGGGGGTCTGTTCAGACTGGTTTCTGACTGGGAGGCTGAGCCATGACTCATCCTCTGCGGAGGACGGCTAACATGACTAATGTGTTTTTTGTTTTGTTTTTAACGATGCTTCGTAGTCTCCAGTGATGTCCTCACTCGGGATCATTTGAAATCGATGAGAAGTCACGCTCTAGGGGTTCAACTCAGAGCCAAGGGTACCAAGGTAGGTTGGAGCTCCACCTAGAACCGTGGTTCCAAATCCATGTATTTCTACCAGGGTTTCCCAAAGGAGTATCCGCAACCCCATCGCCGGCCAGGAGCATGAGTTCCGGTGCTTAGGAAACTCTTGACTCTTTGGTTCGTAGGAGATGCTACTTAAGCAGACTGCCCGGGGGGCGGGGCCTCACCAGAGGTCTTCATGCATATTCATCAACGTCAGGAAACACTCAGTTCCACCTGTCTTTCAGCACAACTCCACCCTGTGCCATGAGATTTTCCCTGGCTTGTTCTCCCTCCTTCAGCTCCTGACCCTGCAGCAATGCCTCCTGGTGCTTATGGTACCATTCCCATGCACCCGTTGTGAGGTGACATCCTCAACCTCAGTGGCTGGGAAGAGTGGCCTCAGTTGCCCCCCTGGACAGATTGGACAAATACCACTTGGGAAGAAGGAACTTCCATGAGGCATCCTAGCTAGTGAGAAATGGACCGACCCTGGACTTGAAAGGCAGACAGATCTGATTCCAACGTCCGGTATTTTTTAGCTCAATTGCTCCAAATGACCATGCACAACAGGGCTTAGCACATGGCGTATTTACTGAATGGCTGAACGAATGAATTACTTTGTACTTGGGTAACTCGCTTATCCTGGGACCCCTTATTCTCACGTGAAGTGATGGGGGTGGTGATACCTGCCCAGGTTGGGGTACAAGAAGTGTGGCCCTAGACTTGGCTGAACTGGGGCCCGTCTGTCCCCCCTTGCTCTGTGGTGTAGGCACCTTTTCATGTTGGTTTTGAGTTTCCTCAACTCATTAAATGAGTTGCCAGCTTGCTGAGTAGCTTCTGTAATTTATAAACCCATTTCCCTGTTATTGATTATTGAAGGCTCTTTCTAGTCCCCCCCCCCCCACTAAGAATAGTGTTTCAGGGAATGTATTTATATACGTAGATGTTGCTTTTTTCTCAGACATAAAATTATATCCTTAGGCTCAGTTCCCAGAAGTGAATTATTGGGTCAAAGAATATAAATATTTCTGTGGTTCTGGAAGCCTGTTGCCACGCTGCTTTCCAAAATAGTCATTTCAATAAAGAGTCAGGGAGGATTTTACCCCAACTCCACCAGCAATAATGTGGTTTTTTTCCCTCCGTCTTTGAACCATGGCTATTTTAAATAAGCAAAACGTCATTGTTTGAATTAGGATTTCTTCGTCATAAGTGAGCTTGGTCATCACCACCTATATAATACTGGCTTCTAGTTATACTTTGCGTAAATCTTGTCTTTTTATTCGTAAGTGAGGCCCCTGAGGGGCCTTCGGCATCCCTGCTGGTTCAGGCACAGGGCAGTGTGGGCCGACTGCAGAGACTTGGGTTCCGCCTGGTGAGGAGGGTAGGAAAGATTTGACCCCCGGCTCTGCTGTGAGCAAGGCCTGCCTGGTGGCAGAGGGGTGAGTGGGGAATGGAGATCCAGGGGCAGAAGAGTGGTGAGCACAGCTGCAATTCAACCCCCAAGGGGTAGAGCGCACCTGGGCATGAGGAGCAAGCCAGTGGCCACTGTCCAGAGGAGGCCTGGGAGAGGACCGGGGATTCCTGGAGAAGGGGTTCAGAGCCTGCCACCCAGCATGTGCCGCTTGGGTGTGTTGTTTTGAGATGAAGGCCCTTGAAACATGGTGGGTGCAGAAGGGCTTCTGATCTGCCCTCTTCTGCCCAAAAGCAGAGGCCATGCAGTTTCCTGAAGAAAGCTGCCCGCCCTGCGCCTGGAAGGGGCGAAGTTCTTATTGATGGGAGAGAAGCCAAGTGGGCCAGTAGCAGGCAGGCAGCCTGCTAAGTCTCTTACCTCCCCCTGGCTTCCCCGGGCACCCCCACTCACTGACCCCACTGACTGCCCTGAGACCACGCCCCGTCCCTGCCCCTGTCTGGTCACATCCCCACCATTTACTACTCAGTGTGTATAAAGCTATGCATGTTTTGGGGACTGACAGCCTCTTTGGGTCTTATTTTTCTTCACAAGACCCCCGTTATGATTTCTAATTTTGTAGCTGATCACCGTCATGTCGAATATAAAGGAGTCTGTATTATTTAGTTATGCACTGACCTAGGGGAAAAGTCACCTATTTGGAATTTGCTTTAAAATACTTCAATAAAGAAATCAAATGGCCAGCCTGAGAAACCAATGGTCACTGGTTCGAGTCCCAGTCAGGGCACATAACCAGGTCCCCAGCTGGAGGCAGGTGAAAGGCAACTGTACACTGATGTCTTTCTCCCTTTCTTCCTCCCCTCCTTTCTACACTTAAAAATAAATCTTTTAAAAAATGCATAAAAAAGCTCAGGGGGAGATGAAGCAAATATAAGAAAATAATAATTGGTGAGTTGGAGAGATTTCAAGATTTCATAATAACGTAAAATACAAAGTAGTCATATGAATCTTATTTTATTCACTTAAAATTAATCACAGCGCTCATGATTTGCTCTGTGTCATCTGGGCATTCCATGGCCCCAGCTAGTTATGTGGTTAAGGGTTTTTCCGGGCGAGTCTGTGACAGTGTTTCAGAAACAGATTAGCATTTGAACTGGCGGACTCAGTAAAACCTGCAGCCGATTGACCGCGGTCATCTGTCACTGTCACCCGCTGCTGATGTGAGGAGCCAGGTGACCGTGGTGATGGGCGGAAGTTGTGCACGGGCCACGCTGCGCAGGTTCTCACCATCCAGAGTTGGTCTTGAAGCTCTGATGCCCAGCCTGCTGGCCCTGGGGGCTGAGGGAGGGGTTCCACCAGCGGGGCCAGTCTGAGCTCTGTTAAAACTAAGCCCTAGTTCCCACCTGTGAACTTGAGGCTGCTCATGTCCAGAGCCCAGCAGACAAGAGGCAGCGGCCTCACCCTTTGGGGAAGAAGGGCAGCTCCTGATCGGCTGGAGAGCTGGGCCTGCCGGTGCCGGGGAGCAGGTGGGATACGGCCCACACCCACGTGATTCTTCTCTGCTGCCGGAGCCCCTTTGCCCGGTGGTGCAAAGTAGTGCAGCCAACTGACTCAGCCCCTCGGTGTGAGGGTCTGGACACCGGGGGACCGGGGAGTGTGAAAGACTGAGACTGCAGGGCGGAGCCACACATACCAGCTGTGAGTTCGAGACCAGTTACCCAAGTTGGGGTGTAGCTCACCTGACGGTACCCTGCCTTTCCTGAGTCTTGTCCCTGGAGACAGGCCCCCAGAAAGGCAGTGCTGCGGGCCCGAACCTGTAGGACCCCACATTCCTTCCTGCTGGGGCCACCCTCCTGCTCCCCGCACGCTCAGGGGCCAGCCTGCCAGGCACAGGCCCAGGGCTCCCATGCATTTAACTCCAGCTCACAGTACCAGCCTTTTTTTCTTTGTTTTTAAAGATTTTATTTATTATTTTTCAGAGAGAGGGGAAGGGAGAGAAGCAGAGAGGGAGAGAGACATTCATGTATGGTTGCCTTTCACCTGCCTCCAGCTATGGACCTGGCTGGAGACCTGGCTTGCAACCTTGTTATGTGCCCTGGCTGGGAATCAAACCTGCGACCTTTGGGTTCACAGGCTGGCGCCTTATACGCTGTGCCACCTGCCAGGGCAGTACCAGGCTTCAGAGCCTTTCCTTACAGATATCCACCACGGTGCTGCCCCAGAGCCTGCGTTTGGGACCACCCAACAGAAAGTTGTTCTTGAACTTTCCGAAGCGTGCACAGCGTCACGCGTGCCCACCACCCCAGCTCCAGGAGTGGTTTGTCATAGTTATAACTATGTCCCTCTCAGTAACTTCTGGGGCAGGCACGGAATTCTCCTCTCCTGAGGAAACTGAACTCAGTGCTGAAGGAAATGGCCCAGTGAGACTTGCTATTGAAAGTCAGATTTATCAGCATGGAACCAAGAGTCATTGTTTATTTTTTGCACGATTGAATGGAAAAATGAGCCATTATAGATAACAAACCTTTTACTGTGTGTAGAACGTTACAAATCATAAATTGAACCATGAGCTCCTTTGATTTGTCCAGTGATCCAGTGAGGGAGCGTGATTGTGGTGTGTGTGTGGGTGTGTGTGTTTCTAGGTTATAGTTACAAATGTGCAGCTCACCACCTACCCCCTCCACTTCTTCCTCCACCTCCCGCCAGCCCTCCATTTTGCAGAATGATCAATCATGTTCACTGAAAGGCCTACTCGATTATGTCTCATCACTGCTCGTACAACTTGGCGCGGTTCATTAAGAGATAAACGAACACGCTAGCTACAGGATTCCGAAGCTCTACTGGAAGACCTGAGAACCAGTCCGCACATGGCACAGCCCTGGGCCTGCGCACCGACAGTCACGAAACCCTGAAAATGCAGGGACAGCCCTACCTGCTCTGGCTGCCAAGGTGGCTAGATGCTCACAGTGACGTGGGGAAGGTGAGGTGCCCTGTGTGGGACTGAGTGCTGAGGCGAGAGTCCCTGACACAAAGGACTTCCGCCCAGGCTCATGGGCAGGCCCTGTAGGAAAGACGAAGCACCCACCGCAGGCTGGCGGGTAGCTGAGAAAGCAGAAGCTGAGAGCGGGAGGAACCGGGCTGGGCCCAGACGGGTGAGCCAAGAGGGGCATATCGGTGCCACCCACCGCTACACGGCCAAGTTCGGGGCCGGTCCCAGGCCGGCTCTGACTAAGTTCCCAGCAATAAAGGAGAAGGAACAGCTGCTCTGACACTTCCAGGATGCAGACAGGGTGGAGGCGTGCATGACGTCAGTCCTCTGCACCCGCTGGAGACCCTCCGTTGGGCAAGGGGGCCACAGGTGTCCACACCCTCCTGCACCCGCTCCCTCCTAGCTCACCTCTGGGGGAGTCATTTCTCTTTCCTGTGCTAGGGTTTTTTCCCTCCAGTGCTGCATTTTATATTACTGTTTTAAAAATAGCTCTTAAACCTGAAGGCTGGTATTAAGCTCGTGTCAGGAATTTAATATACTTGGCCTGCTTCATGCAGCAAAATGCCTCGGCTTCTGTCCCACTGCTGAGGGTGTGCATGTGTGGGTGCACACATATTTGGCACATGCATGTGTGTGTAAATGCAGTCCACATCCACTGTCCCTCTAACATGTGGCTCCTGCCGCTTAGGCCGGTGTGCGAATGTATCAAAGCATGAGCAGAGGTGGCAGTGGGAGGGAGGTGACTGATTTTTCTGGGATAGTCATTCAAGTAAATGTTAGATGTGTCCCTGTGAGCTTCTGAGAATGAAAAGCTCTTGGAGGTCATAAGTGCAGGAAGGACGACAAGTACCTGAGAGCCTGTCTATTCCCACCCCCACCGTTTTCACAGGCAAGAAGGCTGAGCGAAGGCCCAGGTGACTTCCGAGGCCGCCCAGAGGGTGACTTCAGACAGGGGCTCGGGGTACCTGCCTGAGTGAGGCCAGCACCCAGACCCACACGTGGGCTGCCCACAATTGTGTGCCACATGAAGCTGACTGAGCATAGGAAAGCATTTCTACACCATGCAGAAATAAAAACGTTCAAGGAAAAATTCTGACCTCAAAACTGACGAGCAACGTGACGTTGAGCATCACTAAAGCTTTCCTGCACTTCAGTTTCCTCATCTCAGGTTGTAAGGACAGCTCGGAAGCAGGGGGGTTCGCCCATGTGTAGGGGTCCCTTCTCCCAGCCACCCCAGGGGTAGAAAAGCTGCAGGCAGATGCCCTGGGCAGTTGGGGCAACGTGCGGGCCAGTCCGACCTGCACGGAGTGGACACCACACCATGGCTCCAGCACAACAGGCCGGAGGTGGTGACATTCTCCTGAGAGTGAAAAGTCGGCCACTTTCAGCACCCGTCCATCATGGGCTACTGCCACCCCAGGGAGACATGAGCTCTCAGGTGCTTTCAACCCCCTGTGAGAGGCTGGGCAGCCCCAGAGGTGGCTCCTTCCTGCCACCCCTTCCTGAGTGGCACCTGTCCCTGGGTTTTCTGCCGTTTCTTTGTCCCGGCCCCTGTGTATACAAAAGGACCTCATCCATGAAGTGGCAGGAGGAGCTGCTAAGCGTTCTGGGCCCTTCCAGGTGAGCACGGAGCCCGGGGGAGGCCTCAGGGTGCAGGCTGGGCCGGCACACCATGATTCCAGTCGCCGCAGCAGATGAACCAACGTACCCAGTTTGGGAAAAGTGTTTCTTTTGGAAACTCTGCAGCGACAGTTTAAGCCTATGAGAGGCTCCCTGTCCCAGAGATTCTAAATTCAAGTACGTGGAGGAAAACCTGACATGCTACAGGTCACCGATTCAGCTTGGACTTCATGGGTGTCGCAATGCCCTTCCCCTGATACAGCTCCGTTGGCTTCCCAGGGAGGAGACTGAGGTGGCAGAAACCTCTTCTCTTGCCTTCCAGCCACCAGAACTTTAAATGCTTTTCCAGACTCAGTCCTGCTGACAAATTACAGCCTAGACCAGAACCTGGTGTGGCCCAGCAGGGGTGGGCCAGCTGCCAATGCCAAGGGCCCACTCCCCTGCCCGCAGAGCCGACCGTGAGCAAACAAGTGGAGGGACCAGCTGAGTCAGTCCTGAAGCTGAGCTCCTGCCAGTGTAGCCTGGGGACACCTGGTGGCCTGGCCTGGCCTTTGAGAGCGAGCAGGTGGGGACTTGGAACAGGGGCACCTGGGACAGCTCTGAGAGGCCTGTCGGGGAGGGTGCTGGCAGGCACACCTATGCACCCTGCACAGCAGTTGCCCCCAAGGGACAGGAGCTGCATCTTCTGACTCCTGTCCCTCATTGTCATCTATCTCGTCTGCCCCACGGGCAAGGCAGGGAGGGTCAGGGGATTGTCACAAACGACCCAGAGAGCTCCCATCCCATCAAGATGAGCAGGTCCTCCTGGGCTGCGGCTCTGTAATTATTTTTTGTGTGGTGCTCATGTTTCTGAAGCCACGCTCTGTGGGATGACAGCGTCCAAGAACCAAACCCTCTCAGTGGCCGGGCTGGCAGACCCGCCCGGGACGGGTGGCGTGGGGTGCCGGCCACCGGTTTGCAGGGCCTGCACAGCCTTGAGAACGTGGCCGGGGCTTGGGCGCAGCCTGAGATGATGGGATTTGTGTTCAGATTTTGGGGCTACGCTCACTTCAGGACATGGGAACCCCCTTCCTGCCAGCAGCACTCCTAAAGCATTTCAATTTAACAGTAATATCTAAAAATAAGCCACAATGGAAATATGATTTCTGTACTAAAAAAACCCAACAAAACAAAAACAAAAAACCAGTGCACCAGGGTTCCCTTTTCCCCACATCCTCGCCAACCCTTGTTGGTTTGTTTTTTGTTTATTTGTGTGTGTTTTTGTTTTTGCAATGGTGGTTTGATGAAGATTATTCTGTTAGCATTTTTTTCCTGGGAAATGCGATATTTCACCTTTTTAAAAAAATTAATTTTATTGTTGTTGTATTACACCCATCCCCTTTTTACTCCCCTCTGTCCCCTTCCCCACTCACCCACTCCCCCCAAAGTCAGTCCCACTTGTTGTCCACGTCCCTGGTTCTTCCATACTAGTTCCTTGACTAAACTGCTGCCTTCTTTGCCTCCTCCTCCCCCTCCCCACTAAAGGCCTATTCATTGTATTCATTCCAGGTGCTTGCGTTTCACACCGGCCATCTGAGGGGCTCGAAGCACCTGTCGACTGGATCGGGGTTTGCCCTGGTCCCAGCTGGGCCACAGGTGAGCTGGAGGGTCCACGTGCTGTGGGAGCCTGTTGAAGGTGACCCGCCAGGGGGAAGCACCCACAGCACAGCCAGGACGGGGGCCCAGCCAGGATTCCAGGCACAGGTCCCTCGGGGGGCTGGGGCCCCAGCAGGTCCTCAGCTTTAACTGAGAAGGAAGCACACAACCTATTAGAAACCCCAGGCCAGAGCGCAGGTCAGAGGTGCGCACCGTGGTGGGGTGCTCGTGACGGAAGGTTTGGGAAAACCCACACTTCTCCTGACCCCCCCCGAGCCCCGCCCCCCACCTTCTGAGCTTGCGCTGGACTACCAAATGCACGGAGGAACCACGGGTGCTGGGGGCCAGGTGAACAAGCTGTGGGGGGGACGCAGTGCGGGGGCTAAGGGTACCCATCCTGCAGGGGTGCCCTGGAAGGGGTCGCTCAGGTGGCTTCTCCAAGTGCCCGCAGGGGGGCCGTGGGCACCCCGGGCATCCCACTCACAGTCCCTCTCAGGCTCCTGTGGGCCTGGGAGCTGAGCAAGTCACCACCCTGGTCACCTCCAGTGAGTCCCATGGTTTTAAACATTTTGTATTTGGTTACGTGGTTGTCTCGTTGGCAGAGTGGCCCCGGTAACTCTAGAACCCCCTTAGCACCAGGTGTACTTCCAACATGATTGGGACCGGGGGCATTTGAAACAGACTGGCCCAGGAAAGGCCCCAGGCCACCCTCGGGGCCTCCCCAGACGCAGGGTGGGCGGCCCCTGCAACAGGCCCAAGTCGCTGCCACGCGTCAGCACCCTCTCCAGCCAAAGCTGAGCCCTGCTTCCCACCCGCCCCGTGGGGAAAAGGGGGTGCGTCAGACTCCCTCACGCGACCTCGGGGCGGGAACGGCGCGGCCATGCTTGTGCAGCAGGCTGAACCCCGCGTGGGCAGAAGCCGCGGTAGGTGGGGAGTGGCGCCCCGTCCCGGCACGCAGCCGCTGGGTTTGCACTCGGTATGGAAGGAAGGACGGCTTTTCCGCACTCGTGCTGCAGCAGGTGTAACTTGAAGGCCATCAGACTTCCCAACAATGACGCATCTTTGCTTCCATCTGCCCAAGTCCCAAGTGACCTTGCCTGCTCTTGAAGGTGTGCAGGACACCCACCCCCTCCCTGCCTTTCCCGGAAAGGCACCTTCCCTCCGGCCAGCGGCCGTCTCCCTGCTCCCCCAGGGCCCGGGGACAGCGGCTCCCCACCCACCCACCCACCGAGGGAAGCAGCACCACCCTCACCCCCACGGAAAACCCCACCCCTCACCCAAAATGGGATCCTCGAACTGCAGTTCTGTTTGGTTCTCGAACCTGCAGCCGCCCTGCAGGACAGGTGAGTGGCACTGCGGTGACGTGAAGTTGCGTTAGAGCGAACCAGGAAGAGCACGTGGGGCCCCAGGCGGACCCCAGCCACAAGCCTGTTGCCACTTGAGCTTCGTGGAGGGTCTCGGCTCGAGTCAGGGCATCGTCCACCCACAGGTGTTTGGTGCGGCCACGGGCTCACGGTGCACGAGAGCTCGCTTCCCAAGGGGGCGTTCATGACCCTGGCCCCTTAGCTTCTAGGCTGTAAGGGAAGCTAATCATGTATTTTGTTATGTAAGTGCAGACGGGTAGTGCTTTTTAAGTTTTCCCCCCACATTTCAGCATACTCGTCACGAGCGCACATCTCGGATACACGTGACCTAGGCTATGTTTTGGACCGTGACCTTCGCAGGGTTAAGTAGGGGCCCAAGTTCCCCGAAAAGCCTGTGGCTGTGCACAAAGGCCACTTGGTTTTCCTAGCCGACTGGCCGCTGGCGGAGGGCTGAGCCCAAGGTCCCTGGACCTCGTCACTGCGAGTCGCACTGAGCGGCCTGGGGCCAGGCACGGAGTCAGCAACAGCAGGTGCTTAGTCTGAGGACACCTGGTGTTGACCAGCTGCCGGGCCGCAGCAGGAGGTGGTGCACTGTGCCCAGCTGGGCACCTCACTGCCCTGTTTTCCCTTGGGAGCTACGGGTCCAAGGGGGCTGCAGGGCTCCTTCATGGAAGCTGGGAGAGGACCTCCTGCTCCGGAGCTCCCTGCCCTGGCCTGTCCCGTGTCCTTTGCGCACGGGCCCAGGCAGCCTGGTGGGCAGCCCCCACCCTCACCCGCCCAGCCTGTTTCCACAGTGAGCCCGTCTGCTGCTCCTCAAGAGGTGAGGGATGAGGTCCACTCCGCCCCCCGTTCACACAAGGCTGCCCCGATTCACCCGGGGCCACCGAGCTAGGGAGCTGCTGTGGCTCTCAGGGCCCTTCCCCACCCAGGAGGGGGGCATCGGGGGAAAGAGGCATTTTCTGGGAAGAGGCCAGCGGCAGGGGCTGCGCACAGGCTGCACCTCCAAGGGGCCGCGGAGGGGCCTCCACCAGCCCCGCCCTGGCCATAGAGAGTCTTGTCGATGGAGCAGGCTCAGGGAGGCGCTTTGTCCTTGGGGTTGGGGTTAAAAGGGCGAAGACTTTCACCTCCGTTTCGTAAGGAAAACTTGAAGCTTGGCCTGGCTGAGTGGGTAGCATTTGAGAGTAGCCACCAGTCCCACTGCATGGATTAAATTTTCACGAGTTCCCCTGGAGAGCTGATTTAAAAATACATTCTAATTCTTCAAAACTATGCACCAAGTCCAGCACCTTCCAATGCGTGTCCTGTTTACGAAGAAATATTACCCAGGGAATTTGATTTTAATTATCCCTCAGGAACGTAGTTTGGTGTTACGGGTGGTACTTGGGATAACGGTCTAGCCTACGTTTTATCTTTTTTATTCGCTTTCATTAAGGGGTTGACGTTAACCTTGTTTGGAAAATGACAAAGGTTTCGCGCAGACACACAAACAGTCCCCTTGGGTGCTGGCCACACACCATATGCTTTAGGAAATTTTATGTTTATTTTTGAAAGGGGAAGGTCAGAAACCCTCATGGATGGGCAGCTGGCTTGCGGATAGACTTTATTTATAGCCATGCTGATTGAAGAGCCCTGGAGGTGACTGAGCGCCACCTGGTCTTGGCCCTGGCCCATGCCAGGCCACCCCCGACCCAGCTCTCACTGGGATGGCCACCTTGCCTTCCTCCTGCCATCTGGGTCACCCTGCCCTCTGGTTTCCTGGCTCTTGGACCCTGTGGTTCTACCCTTCATCCCATTGGATCTCACCTTCTCCATGTGGAGAGAGAAATGCTCACCTTGGCCAAGAACCTCAGAAAAAATGGCACAGGGACCAGCCAAGACTGCAGTGGGAGCCACAGGGACCTGGAAACAGAATCCATCACTGGTTATGGCGTGCCGGCCCTGCGGTGGCGCTTTAAATGGTCTCTCACTTGGCCCTGGGGTGTGTAGAGCCGCGCCTGCAGGCTGATAATTGAGAATAATTTCTGCGATCATTCAAGCCAGCTGTCAGATGCAGCCTTCTGCGGGCACCCTGAGCACAGCCTCCCGGACTCACACACTCAGACTTGCTTTGCCCGTCACCTCCCCATCTATGGTCCCCTCCGTGCTCACCCCCAAGGGCCCCAGGCGGTGCTCATCCTAAACTGGTTTCAAGTGCCCTTGACCAGGTGAACGGAGGCTTCTGGGAAAAGCTTCATTCCTTCCAACCGAGAAACCTAACCTCAGACTCCGTCCCTTCTTCCCCCTGAGTCCCAGGCTCTGTGGTGACGTTGACACTGAACGAAGTGACCACGTAGTCCACGTGAGCTCCACGTGTAGGTTATGTGCAACAGTGCGTTACTCTTTGGATTTAGGAATTGATTGATTGACAGGACCCTAGGTCATCCTCCTGGGGAAGGCCACTGCCCCTCATGTCACCCCTGGGACACCTTTGAAGGACCTCAGGGCCCCTGAGAAATAAAACTGAACTTCTGAGATGCTCCAAACCTTCTTACAAATGCAACAAAATGAAAAAAAATCTGTTGTTTATAAGATTCATAAATTAGGTAAAATGACCATATACTCTCTGAAGTAAGGTCATGTAAAAAAAAGAAAAAGAAAAAGAAAAGAAAGAAAAATACTGATTAGCTTTTAGCTGCTCTACCCTGGGGCAAATGTTCATGCAGAATGAAGTCATTTAGAAGTGGGTAGTTTTGCTTTCCTTGTATATATACCTGGGTAGGTTTTAGGTTATCTGCTCTTTTATATTTTTAATGCTGGTGTATGATTTAATTGTACTGGGATCAGATGCTATACGGCCTTTTATTTCAAACTGGTTGAGATTTATTTGTGATCTGGCACCTGGTCAACATTTCAACAAACAGAGAGCAGGTCAGAGGGGAGGGGGAGGGGGCAGGTGGTAGAAGAAGGGGACCACGTGCAGCATCTTCCCAGTTCAGCTAGGGCAGCAGCGACCAGGGGGCTCCCCCGTCGCTCACAGACCTTTGGCGGGGGGGGTGACATACTGACATTCTCTGGCTCCCTTGTTCTCAAAAACCTCTCATCGATCTAGAGCTGAAGCCAAGTTTGGAAGCTGGAAGAGGGTCTGGGGAAGGTCCCTGAGGATCACGCTTAGTTCACATGCTGACCGGTGACCCCAGGGATACCCAGGGGCCCAGCCACTTACGACCTCTGTGCCCAGGGCAGACCAGCTTCTCCAACCCTGTGTTTGCTCACCTGTGAGCTAAATAAAGCTGATAACGCACTGCAGGGGGTGCTGAGGAGGCCCCCGTAAGATAATGTCTATGTAAGGAGTGGAAAATGTTAAAACAGTATAAAATTGTAAGGTTATTCTTTGTTGATGCTACGAAAGTCCTACATCATGTTAAAGAGTGTTACTAAGAAGGCTCCGTAATATTCTCGCATTGGTATCTGTAGAAAACAGAGTCCCACAGAAAGACAAAACAGAGAGGAGAAAATCTATAGCAGAAAAACCCAGCTGCCTAAGACAGCAGGTCCTACTTCACACAGCAGCCCCTGTGCACTGGTACCTGCCAGGCCTGCCGGAGGCTTCTCCTGGCACAGACGGGCCGTGGGCCCTTCTGTCAGCGCCTTCTTGTGTGCAAACCTGCAGCCTTCGCCTGACCCAGTCAATGGCTTTGAGCCGTGTTCCCAAATGGGGTAGGAGATGCCTCCAAAATCCAGAGACCCACCTAGCCTTGAAGCCACCCCTGCAGAGCGGGAGGGGGGGAGCAGGTCCTCCCCAGCTTGAGGAGGGTTATTTAACTCACCCTACACTTGGATCTCTAGAAGCTTCTTGAATGTGACAGAGGACTTATCCTACCGTGAGACAGGTGGCCATCAGAGTCTGCTTGCCCAGACAACTTGGGGGCTGTGGCCAGTAACACGTCTGGGAACCTCCCTTTTTCCTGGTCAATAGCTATAGGTTTTCCCCTGGCCAGTCCCTGTTTTTAATAAAGCATAATCATTGTTTTCAGCAATTTAAAATTTCATGGAGAAGTTTGAAAGATGGGTTTCTCCATGACTTAACAATTAGACATTGTCATCTCTGAATCCTTTCGCGTACGTATTTGGTTGGATGGTTTTAACCTCAGTTTCTCTCGTCTGAGACT
Organism: Noctilio leporinus; assembly: GCA_004026585.1. Taxonomy (NCBI): domain Eukaryota; kingdom Metazoa; phylum Chordata; class Mammalia; order Chiroptera; family Noctilionidae; genus Noctilio; species Noctilio leporinus. The sequence continues at coordinate 97,246 of PVIW01002804.1, forward strand.
CGAGGTATGTCCGTGTCTCTATTGTCTAAGTTATGTATTTGAGTCGGCGTGATCTTACAGCTCCATTTGTCAGGCCCACGGTGTGAGTTTTTTCTCTTTTCATCCAGACGCCTTTCCCATCTCCTCCTGTTGGCGTTTTTTGTCTTCGATTCTGCTTACCTTGTGGTTTTCCGCTCCACTTCAGAGACGTGCTGCCTTCCTGTGAGAGTGGAAAAGCCAAATAGATGAAGCCCCATAGAAAGGCAATTATATTTCGCACGGGAACGAATGTTCTCTAGTCATTGCTGAAGGATGTGATTCTTTTCCCAGACTGCATTCCTGCCAGGCAGACTTTGGCTCTTGGCGTACTCAGGTGACGCAGTGACACCCGGAAACTCGTCCAGGGAGCTGTCGGGGGTCCTGAAATGCTTCTTTTTTGACAGTCTCCTGGCTCCTTGAACTGCGCGCTTCATTTTCACGGTACTTAGAAACGGAGATCTGAGTGTCATGTACGTTAAATGCTGCCTGAATGTCATTGTCCCCACCCCTCTCCATGGCATAGACTTCTACGCACCCACCCCTCTACCTCTCACTGTGTTTACATCTCTCTTGATTCACCTATCTTTATACTAAAACATAATCGCAGTACTGTGGGTTATCGCTCTGTTTTCCTACTCCCCTCCTTGTCATTGCGAAGCTGGGTCCCGTTCCCATCACAGGTAGGTGCCTGCTCAAATTCCAGCGAGCCCGTGGCCCCTGGCCCTGCGCAGCCCCTGGAGCTTTGAGGCCACCTTTCGGGCCATCACTGGAATGGCGTGGGGCCTGGCGCAGATCATCACCCTATATTCCACTGTTACTGATTCACTTTGGTCTCAATGACTTTGAACTAACTGAGGAAGAAGCAAAGGAAAGCGGAAATGAAGGGGGAGGAGGATGGTGGTGGAGAAGGAGAGGTAAGGGAAAGTTTGCCCACTTAGACCTTACCCAACCTGCAGGGCTCAGCTTAGAGAACGTCCCAGAGTCACGCTGCTTTCAGCCATAGCCACGTTTCTCTTTCCTGAGGTTCTTTTAGGTCTTTCCCTGTGGCACACCGGAGCTACGGGTTCTGAGTTCCGGGAGACCGTCCCTGGGTTGGTGGCGAAGAAAAGCCTACGCGCAGCCTTCAGGAGATTCGGCATGTTTCACTAGAAGCCGCTGCAGGCTAACGGCCAAGAGGCTGGCGGCTGGCCCATGGGGTGTCGGCGGGCCTGTGCCCAGTCTTGCCACCCCCGATGGCAGCAGCTACCTTACAGCAGAGGCACTTGACACCCTGGAACCGAGAGGCAGCTTTCCCGGAGGCACATCTGCCCGTGCAGAGCTGCTGTACTGCTTGCCTGTGAGCCCCTGGGAACGAGGTTAGTCCCAGCGCCACTAGCTGGCAGGCTCCTGCAGAAGGCCAGCCATGTACAGAGAACAAAACCAGGGGACCCGCTCCCCATCATCCTGTCAGGTCCCCAAGTCTACCCTCTACTCTGCAAAGCTTACTCATACTGTTTTCTACGTACTTTGTGTTTCTCCGTTCAAAATGCATACAACGCACTGGGACATTTCCTTCCCAGCCCCACTATTCATCCTCAGAGCGTCCTGGGTCTCTGTCCCCTGGGGCAGCACTGGGAGGCATCTACATGGCTTTGGTGGTCCTCTGACACCGCCATCCCCTCCACATTGCAAGCTTAACGTGGGCAGGCCTCATGCCTGTGTTTTCCTTGCCCTCTTGTCCCTGAAGCCCAGGACAGCAGCCATCAGAGCCCGGGCTGACGTGAACGCTGGTGAATGGGTCGCAGACGCACCTTCTCCCATCTCTGACCTCCTGCTGAGCTTGGAGCCACGGAGCACCTGCTACTGGAAAGCAGACCAACACCTTCCAAGGTCTAACCCCTGGAACCCGTGCACATGTTGCCCTGGATGCAAGAAAGACCTGCAGGTAAGATTCAGTGATGGGGTTCAGATGGGAGAGCATCGTGAGTGGTCATAGGGGGTCCAAGGTAAGCACAGTTGCTTATAAGTGAAATTAGGGGGCAGGAGAGTTGGAGGAAGATGCACAGATGCCCTGTGCTGGCCCTGAAGACAGAGGAAGAGGCCATGGGCCTAGGGATGCTCGGGCCCCAGGGAACCGACTTCCTGTGGTTTAACGTTTGAGGTTTCCCTCTGTGTGCCCTAGTGCAGACCTTAGGCCGTGCTGACAGTGTTGGTCAGGAGACGTGACCTCCGCAGAGTCTCTGAGTTCGGCTTCATTTGGAGCTAATCTACGAGAAAGGTGAACAGGCCCATGAAAGAGGAATTCGACCAAGGCATTTCCTCTAGACCTGCATGTGCACTCAGTCCTCCCTCTCCTCCTGCTGCCCTGTGCCGGCTGTCCCTTTCCTGTCACCACAGCCACGGGAACAAACATTCGCTCACTCTGGGCGTTGGAGCTCAGCGCAGAAAACTTCCAGGAAACCTCCAGGTTATAGTCAAAGTGACATTTACAGCATTTATCGGTAGCTTCAGGAAGTGAGCTCATCAAGACACTGGGCATGAGGGGGCATTAGCGCACCTGCCAAGATTCCGTGACCGTCATTCCAATTTCCTGTCATGAAGGACTGTCTCCTCATAGGGTGGTGAAAATTATAATGGAAACGTAAAATGCTTATAACTCTGAGTTAAGAAAAAAAGTATCAGGACTTATTTGGGGTAAAGAGGGACACATTTTTCAGCACTGCTATTCTATTCATTACATCTTACGAATTCCATAATCTTAAAGTCAGCATTTTCAATGTGCTAAGGACCACCACTGAATTATGGCTTTGCATTATTCAGGGGTTCCTTAAATCAAGATTTCCTTATTAAAGAAATAAATGAGGAGGCAGCTTTGACCTTTAAACTCTCCGTGTGTGGGTTGGGATTGGGTTCGTACTCATGAAAACGGGAAAATGGCGTTGAAATCTATTGAAATGTGATGTTTGTCACATGGTTTCCTGCCCTGAGAGGCCCGCAGGCCTTCCTCCTGCAGCAATAAATCCTCCACGGAGGCCCCACGAGGTGCCACGTGGTCAGAGGAGGGCCGGGTGGGGGTGTGAAGGCACGGAAGCATTTACCAGGCAGGCTTTCCTGTGATCCTGCAACTTCGCAGATCGGGATTTACTCCAGGATGTTCATGCTCTTCGTGTTTCGAGAACTGTTATAAATTACACGTCGCTTATTCCACTTACGAACTGTTATCTGCATAAATGTTGTTTATCCAACATGCCTACAGAGAAAGCCCTGTTTTCTTTATCATCATTTGCAAACATGAGAGCTTAAAGCTTAGAAACATGAGGTGACTCACTCATGGGATCCGCTGGCTAAGGTAGCGTGGGGTCCCCGTGAAAGTCAAGTTCTTCATTTTCTCAATGTCAAGACGGAGGCTAAATCAAGAAAAGTGAAATTTCAAGAACTTACTCCATGAGCCAGGAAGAAAGAAGGTTCAGAATGCAGATGTCTGGACTTGATTGTCAGTCTGTTTTCCAGCACTGAGGTCCATGAATATAGAATTAGTAGGAATGACTCTGAGATGGAACCCCTCCCCTGCTTTTCACTGTGACCTTGAGACCACGGGGAACCCTTCGGGATCAGGGGGACCCTCAGGAAATGAGATGCATTTCTCATAGCTGAGCCATGACACCAATCATTACTCCCAAAATTTGGTTAAACTGAGTAAGCAGGGATTCTATCGAGTGTCAAAATCACTCTTGTCATCTATCACTCTACTTTATGTTTTCCTAATATCTATTCTGATTTTTAAACATTTATTTAATAATAAAAATGATCTTTCTCTTCCATATTCCCAACCCCAGTTCTCTAAGTAGATAAAATTGCTTTTAATAATTTATTGTGCATTCTTCCTTCTAATTACCATCCTCTTTCATGGAGCAAAAACCATCCAGGAGAAGAGCAATTCAATACCTGTCTCTCTACCAGCACCTGCGGCCACACGCTCTGATGTCTTAGCTGTCACCACGTGTCCCACCCATCCCTTCTACTCAAGGACATTTCTGTGGCATTTCTGCTCCTTGTATCTTCCATCATTACTTTTTATTCCACTAGGTCACTGCTCTCATTACACATACATGTTCTTATTTCTCATGTCTCAAAACACACATAATTGAGGCCACTTTCCCCTCCAGCCACCAAGTCACTTGCTTTCCCAGATGTGGGATGATGCTGAAAAGAAGTGTCTCTCCCCTCATTGTCACCACTTCATCTCTGCCTGTCCTTTCAATCCAACTTAAAAGGCTTTCATCTTCCCGCCACCAAATTCTTACTGTCAAAGTCACCCAACATGTCGATGGCCAGGGCATCTTTCCCTGCTGGAAGGTGAGCTGGTCCCTGGAGACCCCAGTCCAGGTGGCACCTTCCGGCTCTCCTGCTAAAGCCTCCAGCGATTCGTCACTGGTCCCTCTCTGACTCCCGCTTGGCCCTTGGCCGTACCCTGTCCTCATGCTGGTTGGCAGGAGACCAGACGGCACTTGGACTTGGGCCTTGTCAGGGAGGGACCCACGGCCAGGAAACAAGCAAGGTGCTGATGGTACCCCAGTCACCTCTCCCTGGGGACATGCTGGAATGTCAGGGAAGAGGCAGGGAGGATCTTGTCACCGGAACGTTCTCTGCGTAATGTTATTACACATTATAATTCTACGTGTAACGAACTTCCCCAACATATGCATATACACATACACACGTGTGCATGCATCCATGCATCCCATGAACGTATAAAGAACTACCCCCATATTTGAGGCTTCATCTGGCCAAAGTAACTGATTTTCCAGGATCCTGCAGGTAGGCACATGGCTGCAGCTTGGGAAGCTCCTTCGGGGTTCAAGACCCATTTCCAGGAAGGCTTGCTGACATGCTAGGTGGCCGGTCAGGGCTGCCTGCTGACTGGGGCCCCAGCGGGGTCCACAGTCCTCAGCGTGGCCTCTCCGGGGATAGGGGGCTGCTCATAGTACGATGTTCAGGTCTGAGAGGGAGCTTCCCTGAAGCAAGTGCCCCCCTAGATTGCGCCTCAGCCTCCACCGTGCTCAGATTATGAGCCAAAAGTTAGCCACACGGCCAACCCAATGCAGGTGTCAATGCTCACGGAGGTGACGCAAGTGCCCGTGTATCAGTGTGTGATCTACCAAGGGAGTTAGGATTTGGGGAGAGAAATCTTAGAGAACATGACAAAATTAATTTAATCCAAAATTAGATTGAATCACCTTCTGCTTCTTTTATCTGAGTCATTTTTATGTAAATACGAACGACCGAGAATAGCCCAGAAGACTTGGAAGAAGCAGACTACACATGAAGGATTGCTACGACCAGACGGTGAGGTTTATATTGAGTTGCGTAATTAAGTCAGGACAATATAACCGGTGCAAAAATAAGGAAATAGGGAAATGGGATAGAATAAAATTTCTGCTGAACACATACAAGGACACAGAAATGCAATAAGTAAATGAGTTATTCTGGGTCAATTGGATACCCGCATTTTTAGAATATGAATATTGATTCCTCCTATCATTCTAGATGGATTATAACTCTAAATGTAAAAGGGAAACTGTTATAAACCCTAAAGGGTAACATCGGAGAATGGCATCATGCCATGGGGTAAGTAAGCTAAGATTGTTCAAACAGGGAGAAAACATGCACTAACCATGAAGTATTTTTTGAAGAGATAATTTGCCGAGGATGTAATTAAGACTTTCTAGCTAGCAAAGCATGCCACGAAGAGAGGAACTGTGCAAGCCACAGGTGGGAGGAGATGATTCTCGATGAAGAAGGACTCACATTCAGAATAAAGAAATGGTTTAAATTCGTAAGAAAAACACAGAAAATGCAATAGGGAAATGGGCAAGAGATTGATCAAGCACTTTGCCACATTTTTATCCAAAAGGCCAGCATATGAAGTGCGCACCCTCTTTTTCGAATGTAAATCTGAACTACACTGAGATCCCGTGAATGCCCCCGTGTCCCCAGAAAGCCAAGATTAAACTGATGGGCAGTCAAGGGCGGGCAAGGGCGTCTTTGTTGCCCAGGAGGTCCGCCCGCAGGCACTAACGAGCCCTCGGTTACCGGCGCCGTGTACCCAGCAGCACCCGTGCACGTGGCGTTGTGTGCGTGAGTATGTGCATGTGTCCTCCAAACGTAGGCAAGAGACGTGTCTGGGGAGAGTGCATTATCTGGGAAATGAATAGGCATTGGGACGGGAAGGGAGCCCATAGGAGCCTTGAGGGGCTGTGACTGTTTTCAGTTTTTTGACCTGAGTGGTGGGGACACAGGCAGGTATTAGTTTGTGAAAATTCACCCGGCTGGCCCTGGCGGGGTCGCTCAGCGGGTTGGAGCATCGTCCTGTGCACCCAAAAGGGTGCGGGTTTGATTCCCGGGCAGAGCACATTCTAGGTTGGGGGTTTGATCCCCTATGGGGGCACATGCGGGAGGAAACCGATCGCTATTTCTCTCACCTCTCTCTCCCTCTCTCTCTCTTTCTGTCTCTCTTTCCTCCTTCCTCTCTCCAAAATCAACACACATACCCTCGGGTGAGGAAGAAAAGAAAGCCTCGCCCACCTGTCCATTTTTGCCCTTGTAAGAGACCCCAGGGAGCCCCTTGCTGTTCACTGTCAGACCTCAAATCCCCCACATCCCCACGGTCACCCGGACTGGGCGGGGTGGGGGTAGGTCCTCTCCCGCAACCTTCCCCTCCCCAGCTCCGCGCTGTCTCTGAGGACGGCCCCACCCGGCTTCACCTGCCCCCGTGCCCTGCCAAGGAGGCCCGAGCATCTCTGCTATCACCACCAAGGTGTTACGGGCAAGGAACCTGCAGAGCAGGCGAGCACTCGCAAACATCACACCAAGCACCGAGGGTGGCTTAAGGGATTCAGTTTGCAACCAGCCCCTGGGGTGGGTGCGATCACTCGTCACCCCTGAAACTGAAGCCTGGAGGTGGGGCGGCCTGCCCGGCGCTGCCGGGAGAGGAGACCCAGGCAAACAGCTCTCCCCTCGGGGCTCGCTGGCCCGCCCGCTGCTGGGCTCCAGCTCCCGCGACAGGCTGCCGCACACCCCGCAGCTTGCGCTGCCTCGGGAGCAGCCTGGACCTCCCGGGCTGATGCCGGGCCTGCTGCAGCCTTCAACCGCGCCCGCCTGCAGCCACACTAAGTGCAGGTTACCCCGCATGGAAGCTCTTTGCTGCCCCCTGCTGGCCATGCAGGTGTTGACATGGAATCGCGGGTATGGGACAAAACGTGGTTTCCCCGCAAACCATTTTTAGGTTATTAATGCAACAAGATACTGGATTATAAGATTTTGATGATAGGAGAGTGTCCTTTGAAAGGACAGTGAGTTCCACCCACTGCGAGTAGACGGAATGGAACACTGTTCCAGCCAGGAGAAGCCAAAGAAGGACTTAAACCAAGCACTTGAGATGCCTGTTTGTAGTTCACCGGCCAGCTTCCCAGTGCCAACAACCGCCAGTGGGACACAGGAGGCTTCTCCACTCCTCCGCCTGCCTGTGACTTCCTGCCAAAGCAGGGAGAGAGGCCGGATGTCTCCCTCTGGCGGGTTCTGAGGGGACAGTCTTTGTTCTCGGTTGGGTGGTCGTTGTCCATTTCTGCATATTTGACACCAAGGACACTCTTCACAGGGCCCAGTGAATGTGAGAGCCCATGCGGCGGAAAGGCTGGAGTTCACTGAAGGAACCAGTTAGCAGACACAAGAGTGCAGAGGTGGGGACACCCGGGAGTTCCCGGCCTTCGCGTCAGTTGACACGCGGCTGTCACAAGACTTCCAACTCATGCTGCTCCGTCTGCGGCAGGTGGGCCCTCCCCTCCTTCCACCACAAAATGAAGGCCGGTGGGGGCTCCCCTCTCCCAGGACAGCCCATCCCTTTGTAGCATCTATTTCCTTCTGCACACGTGGGTATCTGATTTTTTAAAAAATATGCATAGTTACCTAGTTTATTTTGCTTGGTCTTGAATTTCAGGCTGGTAGAGGTTGTCCCTTGAGATTTCTGACCTCCACCCTGGAAGAGGTGCTCAAAGCTGGTCTCATTCTTCTCTTCCCTCCTTCATTCCCCTTATGTTCACAAGTTGTGTCCTTGAATCCCATAGCTCATACCCTTTTTAGATATTTTGAAACGTGGAACCTGGGTTTGTTCTGCAGGACTGGCTGCACCTCGGTTGGTGGAACGGAACAGAGGCTGAGAAGCCTGCAGCCGGCCCTCCACCCCCATCATAGCTCCGACTTGCGGAGCCAGAACTCCAACTTAGATACCTTTATCTCCGCACCTTTGAAGTCCCTGCCTTCAAATGAGGGCGTCAGTTCCCTCATTCATACAGCAAGGGACTTGGATTAGACTAGGGCAGGTCCCCTCCAGCACCACGATCCTATTTTGTTCGTCTTCTGTGCCTACTAACACTGCAGGAACATCAGGGACGTGGCCCCCCGTGACACCATGGGGGCACCTGTGCTAGTCACACTTAAACGTTTGTCAGCCCACATCTGGATCACAATTCTGGAGAGAAAATAGCTTATTGTTAAAAAAAAAAAAAAAAAAGAAGAAGAAGTAAAACCCCAAATGAAACAATTTTGTCTCTATTCTCACCAAATCCAAATGTGCTCCTGTAGACTCTACGGCATCACCAAGTATAATAAAAGCCCTACGGTGTCTTCGTTATTCCACTTCAGCAATGACTACCATAAAGAGTTTAATATACAGCGCTCATGACTTTTATGGGCTTACATTATACTTATGATTTTAGTCCTTCTGCTTAGCTGTCCTGATTTCCCACCGTGGCCAGAATACTCTGCTCCGTCCCAGGGGACCAGACGGGCAAGGGCTTTGCTCCAGTGGACGCCACCTTCAGGGGGCAGGCGGACAAGGAGTAAGCAAAGCAGCGGCGTCTGGCAGGTAGGGGGTGGCCGGGGAGGACGCCCCTCTGGGCACCGTCATCGGAACCACCCATTGTAACAGACTGAGACCCAAACAGTGCGGGAGAAGCAGGCATTTTGGAGCATGAGGCCAGAGGGAGCTGGGGCGGAAAACGCCAGCGCTGGAAAAGGATCAGGCTGGGTGCCGGGGAGTGTGGCTGGGGTGTGCAGGGCGGGCCGTGGAGGACCGAGTTCTGCGCCGGGGGGGCCTCGCAGGTGAATCAGGTCAAGTTCAGGTGTGGCACCAAGTCATCACAAGGTTGAAGCAAAGAAAGACCTCTGAGAGCAACCCATGATTTATTGATAAAACGTGGTTCAATATAAACATGTATATATAAAATGAATGCTTCTACTAAAATACCTGTGTATTCATTTATATAAGTATATATACAATATACACACGCGTTTATATATGTACATTTTTTTATTGACGATATAACCCTTTGCTGTTTGACAAGGACGGGATTTTCTGCACACCTTCTCTGACACGTCTTTCCGTTCCAGCGTTCCCAGCATCCCTCCTTGTCAGTTTTTGGGGACCCTGCACTTCTCTGCAGCACCCTGAGCCGTTCTTAATTGCCTCACTGAAGAGGAACGCTCGCTTCAACAGGACTATGCCTGTACCAGTCCACTTCACGCGTTTCTGTCACTAACAAGGCACTCGGTTCAATTACTCAGCAAGCATGGCTGCACCACTGCAGCCACAGAACCCACGTTCGGCCCTGCAACCCGGGGAGGGTCAGGACTTCACACCTCTGGACCTGGGGACCTCGGGACCAGGATGACGTAGGCCAGGGAGCTGGCTCCAGCCAGGGGCCGGACATGGTCAGTGAGGGCCAATCAGTCGGAAGCGCAGGTGTGGTGGATGTTGTCATTAAGTCTTTAAAAAATGATTTTTATTGATTCTAGAGGGAGAGGAGGGGCCGGAGAAAGAGAGAAACATCGATCTGTTGCCTCTTGCATGCCCCAACGGCGGATCGAACCACGACCCAGGCCTCTGTCCTGACCGGGAATCGAACCAGCGACCTTTCTGTTTGCAGGACACCACTCAACCAGTGACCTGCGCCCACCAGGGCGATTGTCGTTCATTCCTGAGGAGGCTCCACAGTGAGGAGAAAAGCCAGTGGGGACACCAGGGGTCCCGGCTTCTTTTTTCACTGATCTCCTTGTCATCCTAGGCGAGTCCCTTCCCTGTCTGTGTCCCAGTCGCCTCTCTCAAAGCAGCAGTCCTTTGGCTCTCACATCCTGGGACTTTAAGAAAAAACATCCGACATCAGCCAGGTTCTTCTGAGGGGTGTTTTGGGGGGAGTGCGGATCCTGCTTTGGCCCCTCCTGAGCTCTGAAACGCTGCCAAGACTTTTCCCAGCAGACGGTACGGAAACAACTCATGCGAAGAGAAACACTGATCTCACAGAGGGGATCTTCCTCAACACGGGGGCAGGTTCAATGATCCCTAACTGGTCCCCAGGGCGTCTCAGACGGCAGCCCCTGCGCTGGGAGGCCATGTTCCCCACAGTGAGACCCCTGCAACCTGAGCGGGGACCCCCTTGCCCATCATCCCCTCGGTGGGATCAGGAATAGACCCCGTGTTCAGTAGCCCCACCCTTCCCCCCCACCCATCCAAGACCCCTGTGGACGCTGGACACCGTGGGCAGTACCGAACCCTGTATTTGCTGAGTTTTTCCTGCGCACATACACCTGTGATAAAGTTTAATTTCTCAGTTCAGCACAGTACGAGATGAACAGCAGTAATAAAATACGTAGTACAATTATAAAAATATACATGACAATAACTTACGTAAATTTCTCTCTGTGTGTCGCCCTGGGCAAACTCGTGTGGATGTCTAGTTCCTTCTTCACAATTTTATGGGCAAATCTTAGCAACCTCAGCACGCGTTTTTTTCCTGATAAAGAACTTCCTCTCTCTCACTCAAAGGAAGCACTTGGCGCCTCTCTCGGGCACATCAGCATCGCCAGCATCGCCTCTCACGCTCTGGCGTTTTTATGAAGTGATTTGCGGTCCTTCCGGAGTCTCTCGAACGCCAGCCTGTGCTTTCTCCAGTCGCTCTGATAACGGAGCGCCTCACTGGCAGCAGAATCGGCCACCAGGCTTGAGAAGGTAGGAGGTGGTGGCGACCAGACACCTCTGCTCCGTCTGACGTCCGAGGTCCATACGTGCTGTCCATGGTGGGGCTGTGGGACTGAGTTTTGGGATGACCTGTTTTGCGGCCATAGTAACGAGAATAATTGCAAGGACATGAGTAACTTCCACAAACAGAAGAAATTAAAAATGTCAGCTAGCCCACCAGCTCTGCTCCCTCCTTTCCCACAGAACTCCAAGAGCTCCAGGTGGTTTGGAAATCCGGGGACTGGGGTCCTTCTCATTTGCTGCGTTCCATCCTCTGCGTATCTCGGGGAGCTGCTTTGTGCACGCCGAGTTCCTGAATCAATGAGGAAATGAAGGACAGCCTTTGTCTGTCTGTCCCCCTGCAAGTGTCACTTCTGCTGGGTGGAGAGGAAACTTCTTTTCCTGGCTCTACAGTAATTCTTTCAGACATTGAGGGGACATGTTCAAATCATTTGACAAATGACTGTCCATTTCACAAACTACTGCCCGCTTTTCAGTGACTGTCTATTTGGTAATATTCGTTGCTCCCCTGTTGTCTGATGGAAGCTTGGACGGTGGTGGTTTCGTCCCATTGAGTCCTAATCACTATTTACACAATGATATTTGGGGCACTCCTCCCCCTAGAGGACCCCGCCAGAGACACTGGATGCGTTCAGAGCATTAAGAGAACAATTACATTTTACATACTTTCCTCTGCTTGTTGAAATTCTTATTTATTATTTAAAGTGGGAATTAAGTATCTTATCCTTCTTAATGCCTTTTCTAAACTCTTTAGACAGAACTGGTCCCCATTAGAGGTTTTATACATATGGTGGAGTCCCTACTGGGTTGCATTTTGGATATATTACAGATGTGATGTATGTGTATACATACGCTCATACATGTTCTTGATAAAGAATAAGATCTTGAATAAAATCTTGATTCCATTAAGAGGAGGGTGAGAGATGTTAAAGAAATTATCTACTGAATACCCCTTATGTCCCAGCCTTACATAAAAAAAGCAGTACCATTTGACCAAGTGTGATTTATTCCAGGAGTGAAAGTTTGATTTAATATTAAATTTGTAATGACCTTAATGTACACATTAACAATACAGGGGAAAACCTCTGTGATATTCCCAACAGATGTGTGAATGGCATTTGACAAAATTTGATACCTATTAATGGTAAAAATAATCAACAAATGTAGTTAAAGGGAACTTCTTTAACCTGAAAAAAGATAGCTAAAATCCTTTTATTTAATTCGTACTCAATGGTAAAATAATTAATGCTTTGCTTCTGGATATAGGAACAGTAAAAGAATGTCTACTGTCATCATTTTTAATCAGCTTTGTGCTGGAGACATTAACCAGTCCAATTATGCACAAAAATAAATAAAAACTATAAAGATTAGAAATGGAATTTTTAAAGCTATCTATCTTCATAAATGGCATGATTATGAACGTAGAAATTGCTTAAATCTACAGTTAGAATTAATAAGTCAATTTATCAAGGATGCTGGAAACAAGGGAATCTAAGGTCTACATGAAAACCATTATGTTTATATATTTTAGCAGAAAGAACAGAAAAATAAAGTTGACAGAAAAATAAAGTTGAAAATATTACCATTTACAACTGCATAGAAAAATTCTCAAGAACATAGAAATAAATTCAGGGAAATATGTGTAATTTTTAAAAATATCAAATCACTGTCAATAAAGCTGAATGTAAGAATTCCACACAGGACACAAAACTGCTGAGAAAAATTAAGGAATACCTAAATAAATGCACAGATAATTTATGTTCGTGGATTGAGATACTCAACATTATTAAAATTTCAATTCTTTCTGAATTCATTCATAGACTTTATATCATTCCAGTCAAAATCCCAGAAGAGCATCCTTTTCATATTAGTGTTGTAGATATTGATAAATTCAAAAGTTTTGTGGAAGTGCTATGGATGTAGAATAGACAAAACATTATTTACAGATTGCATGGTCTAGAATGAAGCTGAAATACTTAAATCAATGTGGGTATTAACACAAAGATAAATAGACCAGTCAGTCAAAATAGAGAATCCAGAAATAGACCTCCACAGAGATAGCCCTTGATTTTCATGGGGAAACTGTCTTTTCAATCAAGTTTGTCCCCCAAATTCCAATGTGTGTATGGAGAAAAATGAACCTTCCCCCGTAGTTCACAATTTCATTTGGGGAAAATCAGAACTGCAGGTGGAAGTTGAAATAAGTGACCTTCAGAGTGAAACAGTTGAACAGCATCATGATCTTGTTTTAAGGAAAGTTTTCTTAACTACAAACCACTAACCAGAAAAAATAAGACAAAGGAGAACTTGCTAAAACTAGAATATGGTGCTCATCAAAAGTCCACGTTCTGCACCGGCGGTGGTGGCTCTGTCCTGGGCAAACACCTGGGATCCACGTGCCTCTGTGTCCCAGCCCCGCCCACAGCCCAAATGCGCTCGCCCGGCTCCTCACGTGAACACGTGAGCAGAGGTCGGCAGTCGTATGATGGTGCTTTGTTTCACCAATGTTCAAAAGAACCCTCCAAAGAGCAAGGGTGAGAGATGTCGGCTGAGTGGTGGTGAACACGCACAGACCAAGTTCCATGTCCAAACAAGGTCCATTCCTTAGGGAGCAGACTTTGCAGTCAGACAGCTGTGCATTCGAATTCCAGGGGTGGAATTGACCTGTTGGCTCCAGACAAATCACCTGGTCCCTCGGGGCCTCGTTTTTCTTGTCTTTAATGGGACAACTACCTGGTAGTTCGTTTTTGATGATTAAAGTATCAAAATCTCTTCCACGAAACATTAATTCCCATAATGCTAATAGATGTTTCCAATATAAACTGTTGCATTATCAAGTATGATTCAACAGTTCTGGCTAGAAGTTAACTTTTTTAACTTCAAGGCCAGGAACATTGTAAATCTCCAAGGAGGGGCTAGAATATTCCGTCTCCTGCGACCTCTTGGACCCACCGAAAATGGACAGGACCAGGGTTGCCGGAACACATTTGGAGAAGTGGTGACATAGGACAGGACAGACATTTCCGAATGCTGCTGTTATTGTTGCTGCTAACAAATGTTGTTGAGTTATTAACTAAGACACCATGATCATGCAAGAGGCCCAAGTTTGAGCAAATCCAAGCTGCGGTTAAAAATTCATAAAGCATCGTTTCCTCCAGACAACATTTTGTGTGTGGATTTTGCTTGGCACATCCCCGGATTTTAGAACCGAGGATTTGAAAACAGATAGATCGCTTCTCCCTTTGCTAATTAGCATGATGGATTGTTGATGGGACTGCAGTGGAGATGATGCCTTCGCTTTTAATTAACCATACAGGGACTTGAATTGATTCAAAAAGGAAGAAAAATCCTGAACATGCCCCCGTGCGGAGTTAGGGATTAAAGGAGTCAAAGGAGAAGCGCAGCGATGGGCTCCTGGTTTCTATTTAGCGCCTCGGATGACAACAGATCTAGGCAGGCTGCTTTGCATATTTATAATTGTCTGCGCTCTCTTGACATGGGGCTGGTTAATGAGAACGTGGACAGGGAAAGTGGTGAACGCACATAATTCTTCCGCGCCAGCGTTCCTTCCTGCTGCCTCCCTGCTATGAATTCCTGGGAAAGTTGATTCGTTGCCGTTGCTAGGTGATGGGTGAGTGTCCATGATTCACGAGCGCATCCTTGTAGGCAAACAACAGGCTGGTGCGCCCGTGTGTGCCCCACTCGCTGTGGAAGGGGCTGCAGACCGCCACACCCTGGCTCTCGGCCCTTCCAGTGTCCCAGGAAGAACTCAGGCCCACGGGTCTCACCCTGGGTGTTCCTACGTGGACTTGTGCCCTGTAGAAATCAGGGCAAGGCTGTCAGCCCTTTGTCTTTGCTGGCTAGAGGCCAAGGTGGCTCCAGGGGTTCCAGTTCCAAGACAGCCCGACTCCCTGGCTTCAGCCTCACAACGAACAGAACCGCTGGGCTGCATGAAGAACGAGGGAGTATCTGCTTGGTCACTGGCTCTGCTACTTGCCATCTATCCAGCGGGCACTCACTGAGCATTGCCACCGGCCTCGGGGCTGAACACCAGAAAAACTGAGATGAACGTATGCCAACAGGATCGCACGGCACGGAGCCTGCAGTGCTGACGTGAGTGCGGAGGAGGTCACAGGGGGCAGATGATTGCAGGGGCGGAGTGCTTGCCGCTGCCGTTACACTGGAGCTGGTTTCCGAAGTTTGAATGCCCGTTTGGCCGCTGGATAAAGCGAAGGGTGGTGCTCTGGTGGAGAGAACCCCACGTGCGAAAGCGGGGGGCTGAACGGGTATATGCAGGGGCCAGGTGGGACAACGCTGACCCACGGTCGGCCGCACCATCCGGAAAGCGACCCCAGGGCGGCAGGGCTGTTAGCTTATTCATTGATTCACTCGGTGATTCCTAACTCAGACACGTATTCACTTACTCACTCACGTGACCATCTATCCAGGTCCTCAGCAGTGAATTCCTACACTCATTCAGATGTCCTTCCATTCACTCATCGGGTCCGGTCACCTATCCATTCACTCTTCCATTCGGCCGCCTAATTAATCTCTAACCCATGCACCCATGCACCCTTCCCTCATCCCGTTGATTCATAAAGCATCGGGAGACTGTCATTGGTCAGCCCCGGTGACACAGGTGGATAAGAACTCAGGTCTCAGTTTCTGGAAATGCTACTTTAGCAGCAACATGATCCAAAAGAAAATTCAAGCGATTTAGATGCAGAGGGACCCGGTGTTTGTAATTAAATTCATTATAATGACTGCGGCCATTTCCTACCTAGGTGGTACCTATTAGCCTTTTTGAACCTAAATTTCTCATTCTGCTGAGTGGGAGTTGTAGATAAAACTACATGCTGATGCTTTTAGGACAGTTTTGGGACAGGGTTTCTCACAAGTCACGAAGTCCCTTCCTCTCTCACGGTGGCCAATGGGATCTGGGCTCACCTGCTGGCCTGGCACCTCCGGCAACGGTCAGTCTGCCCCTCCCTTTCCCCTAACCTCCCAACCCTAAAAAGAGTTGAACTCCACAGAGGCCTTCCCCAAGCGTTCCTCTGTTCATTCATCCGGGTCACTGATGCCACTAGAGCACCTCCTCTGGTCACCGGCTATACAACCCAGCATTGGCAATGGGTCAGTGGGGCACAGGGGTGTGAAAGTCACAAGGACAATGGCCTGCGAAACTCGTCGCTGTCGGATGGTGCTAACGAGAAAGGGAGGGCACGGGTATCAGGTTGGCTCAAAACCCAAAAGCCACCCAAATGCCAACCTGCCCAGGGCACCCCAGGCGGGGCCTGGCACCCTGAGCCTGTGCTGAGAGACAGGACGGCCGAGTTGGGTCTGAATGCTGCGTCCCATGAATGCAGGCACAGGAGGGCACGGTCACCATGCTGGGCCCACCACACCATCACGCCGGCCTGCCTGCTCTGACTGGCCGACAGCCATGTGGACGGGCCACTGACACAGCTGCAGGGAGGCAGCAGATGTGACCGCCTCTGCCCTCCCCCGGGAACAGATGTTGGCACTGCCCCGGAATTCACCTCAAAGCTCTGCTGGGAGAGCATCAACGCTGTCCCTCACACTGCATTTCTGCCACGGCCTGCAGATGGCCCCGTGTTTTGGGGGCAGCGGGAAGGTAGGAGCATAGCAGGCACTTTGGAGGGAAACAGTGACATATTGAGGTTCTGTGCCAGCCCTTCAGGCATGACTGCCCCCACCCTCTGCTCAGCCCACTTTGCAGAGGGCGGCCCCGCGGGTAGGTGCTGGTGGGTTGCTAACCATGTGTAGTAACTGGCCTAGGCACTGCAATGCCCTGCTTGGTTTAATCCTAGATATAACCCACCAGCAAAGTGCCCTGGGAACCCCATTTCACAGGCGGACAGCTGAGGCTGAGGCTTTCGGGGTTTGCACAGTTGGATTTGAACCCAGGTGGAAGTGACTCCCCGTGACCTGCAGGAAGTCTGAGGGGAAGGGGGAAGGTCAGGGACATGGAGGGCGAGAGGGCAGGAGGGGAAGGAAACAGTTCCACTTGGGTCAGAGGCCAGGCCAGCAGTCAGAGAAGCCACTGCACCTACTGGGTGGCCTTGGGCAAACTGGTTCATTGTCCCCTAGCCACCCCACTCCACCCCCACCTGCGTTTCCACGGACCTATCGCCTGACGCTGTTTATATGAAATTTCTCAAGGAAACTGCTCTGCGGAGTTGGGAAGGAGACTAGTGACCACCCACCATGGATGGGACGGCTGAGCATGGATAGCGGGTAAGGGCCGACGGGCACAGGGCTTCTCTTCAGGGAGGTGAAAATGTCCTGGGGTTAGACAGAAGTGAAATTGTATCACTCTGTTAATACATAAAAACCCGAATTATGTACTCTAATATGATGGCTTTTATGGTGTGTGGGTTATATCTCCATAGAAAGAACATGCAAGAGGGAGTATTGCTGTGTATAAATAAAGCATAGCTTCAAAGAAGCCAGTATGAAAAAAGAATTAAAAAGCATTTTATCAACTATCCATTAAAAATTACCAACTGCCCTGACTGGTGTGGATCAGCAGATTGAGCACTGGCCTGTGTACCAAAGGGTCACTGGTTCGATTCCCGGTCAGGGCACGTGCCTGGGTCCCCAGTTGGGGGAATGCAGGAGGCAACCACACATTGATGTTTCTCTCCCTCTCTTTCTCCTTCCCTTCCCCTTTCTCTAAAAATAAATAAAGAAACTCTTTTTAAAAAAATTCTAAGTTCTGTCCTGACATAGGACTCTGTATATGTTTTGAAACAAACAAACAACTGTTAGACTAGGGCATTGAGACTTAATAAGAATCTTGGATAAACAAATAGGACTATATCAGGAGGAAATTTTGTTTTTTTTTTCCTTTGTCTTAAATAATAAACTTTAAAGAAAGAATTTTTGTATTTTAAAAAGTCCAATTTGCTTTGTATTGCCTTGTTCTCTGTTTCTTTGTATTATTTGTAGTGGTTTTCTAGACATAAAATATATAAATAAATATCTATGATGCATCATAGTCTAATGTAAAATTACTTTTAGCCCTGGCTGGTGGCTCAGTGGAATGGCACTGGCCTGTGAACCCAAAGGTCACTGGTTCAATTCCCAGGGCACATAACCAGGTTGCAAGCCAGGTCTCCAGCCAGGTCTGTAGCTGGAGGCAGGTTATAGGCAACCATACATTAATGTTTCTCTCCCTTCTTCCTCCCTCTCTGCCCTTCTCTCTGAAAATAATGAATAAAATCTTTTTAAAAAATTTAAAAGTAATAAAATAAAATTACTTTTAGAGTAATGTAAGAGCTTTATATAATATTCAGTCTATAATGCCTGTGACACTTTGGGTTCTTGTCATATTGATTTTCTTAAATTCTAACCCATGATATTTAAAACCCATGATATATTATTATTATATTTGCTTTTCACAACCAATTACCTTTTTGTGTGTATACCTATGTATGTGCTGTGTATGCACGCATGTTTGTGAATATATACACCTATACAGGTAGATAATAATTAAAAAGATACTTTATATTTATCCATTTATTTGCCTTTCCTCATTTCCCCATTCCTACTGGTAGATCTCAGCTTCCTTTTAGTATCCTCTCCTTGGAGATAAACAACATAATTTAGTATTTCCTTTTTTAAAGGAAAAGACAACGAAGTATGCCCTCATCTGTTTGGCTCGATTGGTTGGGCATCATCCCACGAAGCGAAAGGTCACCAGTTTGGTTCCCAGTCAGGGCACATGCTTGGGTTGTGGCCTTGGTCCCTGTTCCCCGTCAGGGTGTGTATGAGAGGCAACCAATCCTCATTTCTCCCCTTCTCCTTCTCTTTCTCCCTCCCTCCCTCTCTAAAAATAAATAAATAAAATCATTAAAGAAAATTAAGCATGGTTGGTTTATAACATTTTATCATTTCAGGTACTTAACATAATACTTCTATATTTGTATATATTGGGAAATAATCACCACAGGTTTAGCTAACACCTACTTCCATGCATAGTACAATTTTTCCCCTGTGTTGGAGACTTCTGAAACCTACGCTCTTAGCAACATTCAAATATGCAAAAATTCAAAAATTCAGAATTATCTACGGCCATCACGTTACACCCGGTGACTGACTGACTTTATAAGTGAAGGTTTTCATCTGGTATTTGTTATAGCACATCTACTGGGTATGAATTCTCTCAATTTTTACCTGTTGGAAAAGGCCTTTGTTTTGCCTCTGGTTTTGAAAGGCTATTTTGATGAATACAGCTGCCTGAACCAGCAGGATTTAAATTTTCCTTTAAACACTTAAAAAATATCATTCCCTTCTATTTTAAAGCATGGAATACTGTATTTTTAAATTTTTAAAATTATTTTTTTATTTTTCAGTTACAGCTGACAACTACACTCTTATTTTATTTATAGGCATTATGTTGTACAACAGATCTTCCTTATCAAAACAAACAGACTAACAAAAAACCAGTGACAACCACAGCAAAAACCCATGCAAGGAAATCTGGGGAAATAATGTATACATTTCATAGCTTAGTCGTGATATATCATGGGTGTGTACCTTCATCCAATACATTAAATATGTGTAACTTTTGGCCCATCAATAACTTCAATAAAGCCAAAAAGCAAACAGAAAAGATGTTCTGCAGGACATACCGGAAAAAAAAGTTCCATTGTCTTTTGGTTTCTATTGCTTCTCATGAAAGGTATGCATTTATTTGTAGGATTTTCCTCTTATATAAAATGGACCTTTTTCCCTTTGGCTTATTTTCAGATTTCCTCTCTTTTTGGCACTTCAGCTATAGTGTGCCTGGGTGTGTTTTCCTCTGTGGTTAACCCTGTGTGGCTAATCTTGCTTCTGTGGGAGGCGCTTTTAGCAATTCTAAAACCTGAGCCAGTGTCTCTTCCAATAGCCTGAGCTCTGCTCTCCCTTCATTCCACCTGCCTCTCCAAAGGCACCCAGGGGTGCTGGCTTGACACGGCTCTCCCAGCCCCTGGCCGGCCCACCCCACCTTTCTTCCTCTGCCTGTTGAGGTGAGATATTTGTGACTCACCTCTGCTCAGGTTCACTGTTCCTATTAAAGTGTCCACGGTGATTTTTTGTTGCTGTTGCTTCTGATACTGTATTTCTAATTTCTAGTGTTTCCATTTTGTTCTTTTTTTAAAATAGTTTTGATCTCTGCACAAAAATTTCCCAGCTGTTCCTACATATTATGCCATTTTCACCACTTTTGACCCTCTGACATAGTTTTCATACTTGTTTTATGGCCTTTGTCTTATCATGTGAAAAGGCTGGCATCTGGGCTATTGGTTCTGTGTCTGTTGATTGTTTCCTCTCTCGGGTCACAGTGTCTTTCTTTTTGCTTTGGAATTTTTGGTTCCATGTCAAACGCTGCGTATACATCAGGAGTAGAGGTGGAGCTGAAGGAGGCTGACCTCCAGGTAACGGCCTGCCCACCCTGGCAGCCTCCCAGTGGGAGGGGAAACCCCAAGGTGATTGCACCTGCATTGAAACTGGGGCTCGTGTGCGCTCCCACTGAGATTTGGGGCACAGCTGCCTTTGAAGCGGGTAGGAAGAGATTCCCTGGCACAGGGACCCCAGAGAAACTCTAGAGATGTCTAAGCTTCCCAGTCTAGCTGCCAACTTCTGGACTGTGGTGGGTCTCTCCCTCTCTCAACGCAAACCTCCCTCTTGGGGTCTCTAGGAGTCACCTGGGGACTTGGGAGAGTTACTGCCCAACCCTCAGCCTTCAGAGGGCCCCTGCAGTGCACTCTGGGAAGACTTGTGTGACACAGAGGGACGTGTCCCCTGGTTCTGCCACCGTGAGACAGAGAGGGCACCAGGGGCACGAGCTGCTGTGATCGCTGTGGACCCAGGCACATTCGTGTCCCCTCTCACACATCCTCGTCACTGCCTCTTCACTGAAGGATGCGTCTTGGTCTCCCCAGGACGGGGTGTGCGCCCAGCCTGGAGGAGGAGCATGTCCAGCACATTTTCCTGTCTTCCAATGCTGCGTTTGACTGATATCCTGACGTTCTACATCTTTATGATCACCTTGCGTATCCGTCTCTTTTAGACGGTGAGCTCTTTCATGACAGGGACCATGTGTCTTCACCTAGTGCCAAGACTAGCACCCAGCACATAGTAGGTGTTTACATGCACCGGATTCACATCCCTAGGGGCTTGGAGCAACGTGAAGGATCTAGGGCTATTGGAGTTGCAAATGTCTGTATGCAGCTCCATCGTCCTCCTAAATTGGCTTAACTGATCACTTATCCTGAGGGTTTGACGCCAGATTTAATGCCCAATTTTTACTGAGCAAGAAAGGAACCATTATACTAATGGCCCAGGAAACCATGAGGAAGTGACATTTAAAGGCCATTGTCAGGGATCCAGGCCTCCAGTCACAGACACAGCATGTGACATTATCAAATTTGCCATCACCTGGCCTCCGAGGACGAAATAGGGGGTTTTATCCCACATCTTCATTTTAAAGAGGAAGGAGACCGGAGCCTAGGCATGCGGGTTCCCCCTATGAGACCCAAGGAAACAGCAAGGAAGTCCAGAGAAGAGCGAGGCCTTATTCCGAGTCTGTGAGATGATGATTCCAAATATCTAGTGTAGGTATCCCCCCCGTACCCAGACTTCCGGTCATTCTCTGGGGTTGCCTAACTCCTAGCAGGGAAAGGTGATATTCCCATTGTTACAGGGAGGGCAAGGAGCTCAGGGAGCTTACTGACCTTGCCTGGAGGAAGGCCAGGCGGGCAGAAGGAGAACCCTGAGAGTATTGTGTATTGATGATGATGTACGTCTGCCAAAATACATGTTTATTTACCTCATGTGCACATAGATGTGTGTGGATACAGACACACGCACGTCTCTCAGCGTGAATAGACGTAAACCCAAGTTGCCAACACCCCGCAGTGGCCGCATCCAGCCCAGGTGTCCGCCCTGACCTGTTGGCTGTGGTTGTCCCCACTCAGCAGGTGCCAAGAGCAGAAACTGCCCCTGAGGGGGGCAGGTGCAAGCCCCAGGGGCCGGGTTGGGGTGGGAACGCTCAGAAAGAAACAGGGCCGACGCAAGGCCACCCCTCCCCTCATCCTACTAAAACCGTGTCCGGCGTCAGGAAAATTGTGCCCTGCGCTCATGCAAACGGGAGTGAGTAGTGGCCGGTCCTTCCCGGACCTGCTCCTGGGACCGTGGGAACCTGAGCCCTGCATCAGCCTCGGGAGCGTCAGAACCCAGAGCCCCGGTGGGAGGCAGCAGGGTCCCCACCAGAGCCCTACAGAGGGGAGCCGTGGCCCAGGAGCAGAGGGCGGATTTCGGGGAGAGTTCACTCAAAGGCCCCTGGTGGGACATGTTTGGTCTTCCAAACAGAGCAGGTGAACCCCTCCCCATTCCTCAGTTAACGCTGGTTGAATGTGTTTCCCGGTGTTCTTAACAATGCCTGTGCTCTGCTGTTTCAGGCCTCGTGCTGCAGGCCACGCAGTCCGGGAGCCGGGCCCAGGCTGGATGGGCCAGGGGCCCTGGCCCTGGGCAGGAGCCATTACCCAGGCGGCCCACCAGAGGGCCCACTCCTGTCGGGAATCAGCCCCGGCAGAAGGGGCTGGACCAGGCCCCACGCCACTTGCCAACATGCAGCGGCCCCTGAGGGGGGCCTTTCTCCCGCTGCCCCCTCCCTGCCCGTCTGCCCGCTCGCACTGGCTTGGCTTCTAGGGTGGGTCTATGAGGGGAGCACCACTCTGGACGGCCGGACCAGGGTCACAGTCCCACACGGGCCTTGAGTTCTCGGGGATCAGTTGCTGCCTCCCTCACATCCTCTCTCCGGGCTCACCCAGCGTTTTGGGTCACTCTGTTGGGGCAGAGGCAGCTCCACCGCTGAAAAGTAAGGTGCATACGAGTTGGCTTCGGCTGGACACCTACCATGCCCTTGACTTTCAACACCTTACTCCTCACGGGCTGCTGCTGTCATGAGGGACGGCGGGGGGAACGCTCCGGATTAATGATGGTGGTGGTGGTGGGACCAAGAGCTTGGTAACTGACTATGGTCTTCACTCGACAGGCCAGGGCCCGCAGCTGACAGCTGAGCGGGTGGTCACCAGTCACACAGCCCCGGGGCCCATAGGGCGCCGCTCGGTCTAACTTTCCTGAGCTAGTCTGCCCTCCGTACAGGAGGTCCTCAGAATTCCTAGCCTAATGGCGCTGAGCCGGTTCTTCCATAGACAGGCGATAGATCAATAGATCGACGGATCAAGAGATCGATAGATAGCCTCCTTGCTTCCCTTTCTCTGGAGAACCCTGACTAACAGGGTTTGACTGGGCTCTGCTGCTGCTGTCTTGACATTCTCAGCAATATTACCTTTGCACTTGAGTTTCGTGAGTGACGTCTGATGGGGAGCGTGTGTGGGCAGACGGCACTAGATGCCACCCGCACTGTCCCATTTGCACCCCCTGCTCCGATGCCCCACAGAGGCGGGAGCACCTGGACCTGGACCCCTGGGGGCTCAGCGAGGCCCCCGGGGAGCACAGGTGGAGGTGACGCATCCACGCCTGGGTTAGAGGAGACGCGGGACTGGCTCCGAACACAAAATTTTAATTTTAGTTTTAATTGTTCTTTATAGAATGACACCAGGTAGCAAGTAAACCACAATGGTAACTGGAGAAACTGACTGTAGAACAAAGGAAAAAACTATATTCCAGTGTTTTTGACAGCACTTTCCCCTTGCTTTTCGAACAAAGGTGCTTTGCATTTTCATTTTGTAGTCGACCTTGAATATCACGCAGCCGATCCTGAATGGAGTATTTTGAAGTTGAAAGGAAATCTGGAGGATTTTATTCCAACTCTCTCGTTTCACAGATGTGGACACAGGTGTGAAAGTAGGATGTGGCTCACGCCGTCTGCTTACCCATTGCTGGTGGCTGGTCCCACACAGGCCACACACGGGCTGCACACTGGCTGCACACGGGCTGCACACGGGCTGCACATGGCCTCAGCCCAGATTCCGTGGGGCTTTTCCCAGAAGTGGCCTTGGACCCTGGGCCCAGCCTGAGCGGCATTCTCTAAGGGCCTGTTCCAAGGGCAGAGGCCATCTGTTGAACAGCTTTCTGAGAAAGTCCCAGAAACCCCTGCCCTGCCCCAACAAAGTGTCTTTAGACGTGTGAACGTCAGTGCTGGGAGGCCCAAGGCCCAGCAATCACCCCTCATTATGGCCAGCACAATGGGGGCATGTCTTCCCTGCCTGGAATCCCGGCCTTATGCACTGTATTGTACTCAAGAGAGTACAATACGCCATGGCTTTTCTCAGCCATGGAGAAAAGAGGGGGCACATCATGCCCTAACATGGAAGAGGATACCCACCCTGTGGGTCGTACGGTCCTCACTTTCCCATAGCGCCTCTCTTTGGACTTGGCCTCATCCTATTGGCTTTGAATCTGAAGGTCATTTCCAAGGTTGATCTGTTCAGCACATCTTGGATCAGTGCAAAGAAAGGTGCTTCTGTTGGGGAGACACGGGGCTGTGGGTACAGAAAGCAGGGCTTGGGCTGGGCTTCGGGGGAGGGAGTGGGGCTGGGAGGCAGCAGGCTGGGCCGTATCCAACCGGTTCAGGCGTGTAGGAGTGCTGCGGGTCTTCCTGCAGAAGACCTTTCCTGCGGCATCCTTTCTCCCAGATTGACAATTTCCCCCCAAACGCCTTCCTCAATGTGTGTGCTGGCCTCCTGATGCGTAAGAGAATTTAGATATGGACCTAACCTCCCCGGTCCTCCAGTTTCTCATAACTCTGAGCCTGTTGGGAGCACTAAGTGACTCGGACCTTCTACATTGAAATTGTAGGGGCTGGAGGCTCTGAAGCACCTTTAAATGTCCCCAGGTGAGCCTGAAGACCAGGAATTCTGGAACCATCCACACAGGAGATCCACAGACAGTGAGCGAAGGAGCTCCAAGGGGAGTCTGGGTGCGGAAACAGCTCCTGATGCTCCGATCTTTGGTGCTCAGGGGCTTCCTGCACAAAAGCAGTAGCTGCAGGAGGGAAAGCCTTTGGGTCCTCCAGGGGCCACTAATGATGTAAGGAGAGAAGAGACCCCGGAGGGCAGATGGTGGGAAGGAGGCTGGGGAGGCGACCTGAAGGGTGGTCCGGCACCAGGAACTCAGAGAAGGGAGGGGACCCTGGAGCTTCCGTTTGCAGACCCACAGGCCACGCTGCCAGTTTCCAGCATCAGCCTGTGCATCTTTAAACAGTGCCAGTCCCTCCAAGTGTGGTCCAACAACTAATGCATGGAAATCGTGCGTGGACTTTGTCCGGCTGCGGATGAGTGGGCGCTGCCCCAGACCCTGAGACCCATTCAGGCTGGAACGTGAGTTGCCTGAGGCACCAAGGCCTTTCCTAGCTCAGAGTTGCGGAACTACGCTCTCTAAAAGGCACCCCGTAGTGCTGAGAGAAGCAGAACAGTAGCTCCATGAATGGGTTTGACTTCATGACGTAGGTTTGGCTGTGCCTCTCTTTACTAATGTATCGTAAGACACGCCCACCTGTAAAAATCTTGAAGCGGGTATCAACATAAACAGTTCCAAGTGTACATCGAGAGGCAGAAGATCCAGGACGGCGAGGGCAATGTTGAAGGAGGAGAACAGAGCAGGAGGACTGATACCACCTGACCTTGAGACGGACTGTGAAGTGACAGTGATCAAGACAGAGTGGGGCTGGCTGAAGGACAGATGCAGAGACCAGGGGGACAGAGAAGACAGTCCAGAAATAGAGTCACATAAATATACTCCACTGCTCTTTGACAAGCACACAAAGGAAATACGTGAGAGCAGAGATAGACTTTCAACAAATGGTGCTGGGACAGCTGCACATGCAAAAGAATAAATAAATCAATCTAGACACAGACCTTACATCCTTCCTAAGAATTAACTCAAAATGGATCACAAACCTAAACGTAAAATGCAAGCCCTAAAACTCCACAAGGGAACATGGGAGAAAATCTAGATGTGGTTGGCTTTGGTAAGGCCATTTTAGATATAAAACCAAAGATACAATCCATGAAAGAAATCATCGATGAGCTGGACCCTATTTTAAAAATCCAAAAAACTTCTACATCACCATAGACAGGGTCAGAGAGACCAAGAAGACAGACCACAGACTGGGAGAAAATGTTTCGTTGTTAAACCTCAACAATGAAATACCACTGCGCAGTGAGGAAACAGATAACCCAATTCAAAAAGGGCCAAAGATCTTAAAGACTTGTCAGCAAAGAAGCTACCCGGCTGGCTGGTCAGCATGTGCAAAGATGCTCCACAACCATGTCATCAGGGAGATGCAAAAATAACAAGCACCTACCAGGACGGCCCGCACCCAGGACAGGGAGCTCACCCAGGACACGGAGCTCACCCAGGACATGGAGGGCACCCAGGACACGGAGTGCACCCAGGACAGGGAGGGCACCCAGGACACGGAGGGCACCCAGGACACGGAGGGCACCCAGGACATGGAGGGCACCCAGGACACGGAGGGCACCCAGGACACGGAGGGCACCCAGGACAGGGAGCTCACCCAGGACACGGAGCTCACCCAGGACACGGAGGGCACCCAGGACACGGAGGGCACCCAGGACACGGAGCGCACCCAGGACACGGAATGTCCTTCAGAACTAATCACACTCTCACCATGCGACCCAGCAACTGTGCTCCCTGACACCCAGAGGAGTTGAAAACATGTTCGCAGTAAAACCTGCACGCGATGCTTGCAACAGCTTTGTTCCCAAACCTGGAGGTGCCCAAGATGCCCTTCCGAGGTGATGGGTAAACAAATGGGCCCACCCGACAGCGGGATGCTATTCGTACTGTGAAGAAATGAGCTGCTCCCATGACAGGACATGGAGGAACCCTAACTGCCTGTGGCTGCGCGCTGTGTGATTGCAGCTCCGTGAGGTGCTGGAAGAGGCAACACTGCGGAGGCAGCGACAGGACGGGCGGCCGGCAGGAGCTGGGGCGGGGGTGGAGGGTGAACTGCACTTGGTACGGTGCTGGTGGACACATGTCGTCATGCGTTTGCTCAGACCCACGGAACATAGGACAAGCATAGCTCCTAAGGTGAACTCCGGGCTCTGGGTGATGCCATGTGCCCTTTGTGTCCGGGCAGGTCCGTTAATAGTGACAAACGCACCCCTCTGCAGGGCGTTGATAACAAGAGCCTATGCACGTGGGCAGAGTGGGGAATAAACTCCCGAACCACCCCTGCGCGTGTCTCGTTGGCAGGGGCCGCCCCGTGTTCTCTCCCACACCCACGCGTGTTTTCTCCTTCACGCTCCAGGTTGCAGGCACCCCGTGCGCTGCAGACCGCGCTTCCCAGACGGGGCTCGCTACGGGACCGTGACTTGACTTTTCTGAGCCCCGACTAAGCACCAGCACCTGTGGCCCATGTCGCCTGAGGTATGCCATTGACTTTAGGGAGCAATGTCCTTGAACCCATGTTACGGGGGTCACGACACAGGGTGGGACGATGCTGGCATCAGGCCCAAGGCTGTGCCACCTCGTAAGAGGCCAAACAGGGACGCAAAGTCGCATGTTCTGCCCTGTGTCCTGCAAGGAGATGATGCTCTGACTTCAGGCTTCCTTCTGAGGCTATGAATGCCGCCCCCCGCACCCCCCACCGGCACCCTGTCCTCACCAGGGGGCCCCCCTGCACTCTGAAAACACCGAGGGGCCCCCCGGGCGTGCGGGCCCGGGCAGTTTGTCAGCGTAATTGCTGCTGCCGTGTCGCAGGGCCAGCACGACGGGCGCTCGCCGGGCGGATGGGAGGACTGCAATCCCTGTAATACACACGGAGGCATGTAATTTAGAAAAGCGGCTTTGTTGTCCGGGAGCAGCAGGGTGAGGAATGCCACCCCGTGTCGTCAGCGCTGTCTCCGGAAAGTTCAGACCCTAATTACAACGGTCCTCTGCCCTGTCGCGCTCACCCTCCCTCCCAGGCGCCCCTCGCAGGGCGGCAGCCCCGGGGGCCACCCTCGTGGACCCCTGGCCCCATCTCCTTGGCCTCTTAGCTGCCCGCACGGGGACACACCCTGACCTCTGGGCCGCAGCGAGCACACCCAGGTCGTGGGCTGTCCAGCAAGTCTTTACTTTTCTCATTTTTGCAGTGGGGACAATGTACCCTTCACACAGTCACTCATTCATTCTCATCTGGCACGCTGGCACCTGTCCCCCGTCCCCGAGGGATGGCGGAGCTACGGTGAGCTGTGTCCGTGCTCACACAGACACAGGGGGTGCTCCCTACCGGTGGGCCCTTCACATCCCTCTCTCCCGAAACTTGTCATAAATCAGCCTCAGGTCCCCCCCAGCCCCCGGTGGCTTTTGACCAGCACAGGGTCCAGTCCGTATTTCTTCATGAGGCTCTAACATTTAAGATGTCCAAGAAAATACAGATCAATCAAAATGTAAGTCATGTGCACCCCTTGGCCGCCGTCACGGCTCCTGGGACCCTCCATTCATAAGCACAGGGACGGAACAGAGTGAGGCCTGCACACAAAGGCAGTCGTTCTCATTGCAGCAGGCTGTAACTGACAAGAGAAGTGGAAATGGCCACCTATCAGCAGAGGAGTCACCAGGAGCCTGCAGCCTGGGCTGCATACGCCCCCCACCCAGGGAAGCTTTTCCTCACAGAGTCTGCAGGTGATGAGCCACCAACATCAGTGGGCTGAAGGTGCCAACCGGGGACAGCAGGGTGGCCATTCATGGAGCAGGCAGAGCTGAATGAACCGGCAAGGACAGGTGCCCAACGTGTATTGTGACATGAAAAATCAAGCTATGGGGTCGGCTGTTCTCAGGACGTGTCTGTGCCTGTGCCAGCCAGAGTGTTTCTGAGTGCGCAGAAGATGGTGAGGAAGCTACGAAAGGATCCTTTCGGTAAACGCTTTCGGAAAGAGGCACAGGGAACCCTGCTTTCCTCTTCGGTTCTAGATTTTCTCCACTGAACACGAGTGTGGGTGGATCTGCACAGGAACAGGCCTACTCCCCCGGGGATGGGCGCTGTGGCTAGTGCCAGTTTTCCACGTTTAGCCACGATGCTTCTTTGACCCACCCCTCTTGGGAGTGTGTCTTTGATGACGAATAACACCCCGGGAAGCATAGCTGTCGTCATCCTCAATTTCCCTGATGCTCTCTGCACCACCTTCAATTGATTTCTGAAGCCAGGCGTGGCTCAGCCTTTCACGACCCCTGAGATAGGACAAGTGGAGCTCTGCCCGCTCTTTCCTCGCCTGGAAGATGGAGATGCTGCTAAGAAGATGAGGGCTGGCAGGGAGGCTCCCTGGAGCGGGGCAGTCACACTCTGCAGGGACACCCAGGGTCTTAGAACAGGAGGGAAGGAGTTGTTGATTTCAGGTCTAAGCAGGAAGCCCGGGGGCAGGGAGTTCACACCCAGGGCAAGAAACCAGCCGTGAAGTGACTAGGTGGCCTCGGGGTCTGTCCCGTTGATGGGAAGACCGGCAAGGCTGAGGAGGAAGCAGGGGCTGAGTTGCCAGGAAACCAGAATTTGGTTTCTCAGCAGACAACCGAAGCTAAGTTTTCAGAAACCAGAGGACTGGGTGACAAGAAGGAAAAAAATGATTTTATGTTATTTATTGTTGTTGCATTACAATTGTTTCGCTTTTCCCCCATTGCTCCCCCACTTTCCACCCTCTCCCCTCCCTCCCACTCACCGCCATTCTGCTTCGTTCCCATCCCCCATGTCTCTGGTTCTGTTCTGCTTGTGTTTGTTTTGTTCATTAGTCTCCTGTATTAAGTGAAATCACATACTTGGCTTATTTCACTAAGCATGACACTCTCCAGTTCCATCCGTGCTATTGCACATGGAAGGAGCTCTTTCTTTCTTTCTATTTTTTTTTTAATTTAAGATTTTATTATTTTTAGAGAGGGGGAAAGGGAGAGAGGCAGAGAGGGAGAGAGACATCCATGTGCGGTTGCCTTCCATCTGCCTCCAGCAGGGTTCACGGTAAGCATGTTGCCCACAGCGGGTCCCTAGAACCTGCCCCGCTGAACCCTGATTTCCACTGAAGAGCAAGCGGCCCCGGGCAGCCACCAGGCTCAGTCTCTGCTTCGATGAGTTTGAACTTTGATTCCTCCCAGGAGGAGTCACACAGCATTTGTCCTTCTGCAGTGCTGCGCCTCCAGGGGCGTCCACATCGTTGGGCGGCGTTGAAGGCTGAGCAGCAGTCCCTGCGTGTACAGACCATCAGCGGACGTTGATGCTGATCCCGCATCTGGCTGCTGTGCGCAGGGCTATAAAGCACGCAGGTGGGGGTGACACACACCGAGGGAGCTTACGGGGCTGGCCACCCGCAAGTCCTGGACTGGAGGAGGCCGCTGTGGCTGAGCCCCGGGCAGTCGGTGACCGAAGATGGTGGCCCGGGGTCCAGATAAGCATCTACACAGGAGGGGAGTCCCCGGAGGTTTCCAGCAGGAGTGGGGGTTCAGTGGACTTTTCAAAGGACCCCTCTGGTGGCTGGTGGGAGACCAGCCAGGGGGACAGGGGAGGGGAGAGGTGGACCAAGATCTCTGAGTAGACCACCCATTCCAGACACTCCCTCACCCCAGCTCTTCCTACCCTGTCAGCCTCAGCCCCTCTCTTCTCTGTGCCTCCCATTCAACACGCCAGTGGTATGTTATTTAAAGACCACGGGGGGCCGTGTGCTCAGCGCTGAGGGTGGGCCTTCTCCCCGGTTCCCTCGTTCTTTCCCTCTGGTGGTCCCACGTTCCAGGGACGTCCTGATCCTGTTACCTGCCACGCACCACACCTGGGGGCGCAGCAGCGAGCAAACATAGTACACACTGTCCTCATCAAATAGGACATCAAATAGGAATGCAGGAAATAGACAGTGTTTTTAAGAGAAAAATAATTGCAAATTTCAGTGAGGGCCGAACTTTTAAAACAGGGGTGCATGGTATGTCAGAATTAGGACCCTGAGGAAAATGCCCTGCCCTGACCCCCAGAATGTCAGCATGTGATGCTGCCAATCCTGTCACTGGGTCCCATGTGGTCCCAATGACCTCAATGGAGGGAGGTTATTGAGGTGCACCTGCTCCAATCACGTGAGCTCAGGAGATCAGAGAACTTTCTCTCTGGTGGTGCAAGAAGGCAGAAAAAGGCAGGAAAAGACAGAGTAAGGCCCTGGCTGGTAGCACAGCAGATAAGGTGCCAGCCTGCGAACCCAAAGGTCACTGGTTCGATTCCCAGCCAGGGCACATGACCAGGTTGCAAGCCAGGTCTCCAGCCAGGTCCGTAGATGGAGGCAAGTGAAAGGCAACCATACATGGATGTCTCTCTCCCTCGCTGCCTCTCTCCCTTCCTCTCTCTCTAAGAATAATGAAATAAAATCTTTAAAAAACAAATTTTAAAAATTAAAAAAAAAAAAAAAAAAAGACAGAGCGAGGCATCACCCCCGGCCTGGGCGAGGAGAAAGCTGCCACCACTGCTGGAGGGGTGATGTCTGGGAGCTGTGAGTGTCCTCAGACACCAGCAGGTGGGAAGGCCGGGCTCGGGCTGCAGCCGCAGGAATGAAGGAAGCCGGCCCGCCACCCAGGGGAGCCTGGAGCAGACTCTTTCCCAAGGTCCTCAGGAGGAAACGCAGTCCCGCCAGCCCCTGACCTCAGCTTATGAAACCCTGAGCAGACAACCCATGATAGAGAAGACAGACTCCGTTCCCACCCCGAGTTACCCCTGGAGTTACCCGTGTATGCCCCCCGCCCCCAGTTATCAGGATCAGTGACAGAAGGCTGGGAGAACTGGGAAGAAAATAAGTCATATGAGGACGCCGTCTTCCTCTTTGGCTAATGCACAGCCATAGGCTTTGGGGGTAAGATGCTACATGCCCATGTTTTCTGTCTGTTTAACA
The DNA here is from genome assembly GCA_004026585.1 of Noctilio leporinus. Taxonomy (NCBI): domain Eukaryota; kingdom Metazoa; phylum Chordata; class Mammalia; order Chiroptera; family Noctilionidae; genus Noctilio; species Noctilio leporinus. Next base: position 129,226 of record PVIW01002804.1, read on the forward strand.
CATCTGAACATGTGTCATTCTGGCAGAGAAACAGCCCAGAAGGGGAAGGAAGTGGGCCAGAGAGGATCCTGGAATCATCTTTGCAGAACGCTCTGCTCACGGCCTCCAGACCCGTGACCTCTCATGGCAGACATGGGGGAACAGGTGGGCGCTGGGGCTCCTCTGCTTTGGGGCAGAGCATGGCCCACATGTAAGAGAGGGTTGGTGTGCCAAAGCCCAGGAGGTGACAGGGCCAGGGCTGGGTGGAGAGCGCACAGTACCCCCACCCCTGAGCCTGGGGCACTCGGGTGACAGGGGAGTCCCAGGAGCAGGGCTGCCAGCATCCTCCAGCAGTAGGGGAGGGTGCTGGACCACAGGAGAGCCGCAGACGGGTTCCAGGGGGCACCTGGTGCTGGAGGGGTCGCCTGTCCCTCAAGCAGATCTCACATTGGACCTCAGGGGCCATGGCAGGGGAGAGGCTGTCCGGGCACCTCTGTGGGCACCTCAGCGGCACCTGCTTGTTTCCACCGTGGGTCCCTGTCGCTGTCATCCCACCTGGCTCACTCTTCCTGGTCTCTCCACGTCTCCCCTCCTTCCCTCACCTCCTACTGTCTCTCACAGCACCCGGGGTAACCAGCGGCTCACTGCGGGTTGCCCCCCGCCCCCAGCAGGATGTAGGAGGCAGACCCCCTCAGCACGCTAGTCCAGCGCACACGGGCTCCTGACAGCCTGTGTTTGCCGGGGAGCCACGCAGTCTTCTCAAGTACGTGTGACCTCGCTTCTCTGCCTCCACCTCCCTGTGGTCCAACGCAGGGCGCCATGTCACACCAGGACCTGTCCTCACAGCTCTGCCTCTGCTCCGTGTGGCTGGCGCCTAACGCTGCGTGGCCCCGTGGGCACTTCTGAACATGCGCGGTGAACCGCCACGGAGCTGGAAACCAAGGGGCAGAGGGAGGAACGGCCCGTGTTTGAGGGTTCCCTGGGCTACGGACGCGCCCCACGCTGGCTGTTGATTATACCCGGCGCCCAGCAGGCGGGTGCCCCAAGTTGCACCACCTGGGCAAGGGTGCGGATGGCGGAAGTCATACCAGTGAAGCCGTGGCCTTACCGGCTTTAAAACACCCGCCTGCTTGGGCCATTTTTAGGGCCAGGGGTCAGGAAGAAAGGGTGGAGGAGTCCCCTGGGCCAGCACCTGTTCACCCCCTGTTCACGGGGGGCTGGGTGCCCCTTCAGGAAGGGAAGTGTCCCTCCACGCTGTGCTCCCTGAGCCACCCCAGGTTCACTGAAGCAAAGGTGCTCAGCCCACCCTCCCGGGTCGGGGTGCGGTGCAGGCAGAAGGGCGCAGGCGCTGGGACGGAGGGGACTGCAGGGCAAGGAGCTAGGCTGACCCTGTCCTCCCACCCCCCCGCCAGCACCCCGACTTGCCGCAGTCACTGCGGCCTCCCCGGGCTATTTCAGACCGGGCGGTAGAAGGGACCGAAATACCCCGGGAAGTCTATAATTGGGCAGAGTTGTCTGCCTGCGTCCTGGGCTTCTGAGGGACACCGCTGGCTGCCTGGAGCCTGACCTGCCCCTGCTCCCAGGCTCCAGCCCTGCCTTCTTTGGGGGGGCCCTGCCCTGCCTGCTGCCTCCCGCCCCGAGGGCACCAGCTCCCTGGGGAACCCACTGCCTGCCGGCCCTCCCGCAGCCTCAGCCCGCCCACCGCCGGCTCCTCCTCCGCCCGCCTGAGCTGGGGATCCCACCCTCTGGCCACTCTGCCCTGGGGGAACCCAGCAGCTTTGTTCTGGGGCAGCAGCTGGGGCAGCTGCCTCTGCTGCCTTTCTCCCTGAGGAAGCCCCCCCCCCCATTTTTCTCTTTCTCCCACACTTTCTGTTTTATCGTCTAAGTGCCAAGCCTTACCTTCTTACTGTATTTAGTTAGTTCCTTGCTTTAAAACTAGCTGTTTCATGACGTCTGGCCTGCGGGAAGCCCCCAGGCTCCTTACAAGTCTGGTCTAGGGACTGAGTTCGCCAGACCTGGCGGGAGGGCGGGTGGGGCTGCTGGCAGGTGACCCCAGGAGAGGCTGCCTGGGCTGGCATCTTCTCGGACACACTGCTTCGAGGACCCGGCTGGACGGGGCCCCAGGTGTCACTCCCTGCCAGGTAAGGCTGGTTCTCTCTGCTGGGGCTGCTGGGGCTGCTGGAGGTGAGGGTCTTGGGGAAAGGAGGACAGAGAGGGGGTGCAGGAGGGAGGGAGTGTGCCCTTTCTAAGCTCAGTTCTTTCCTTTGGGAGCTGAGGGCCCTGGGCTTTGCCCAGACTTCAGAGTCAGGTTGTGAGAACGCACCTGTCTGATCCCTGTGGAGCATCTCAGATGGCAGGGGTGCAGGGGTGAGAGCAGGGGTGCAGGGGCACAGGGGTGAATGCAGGGGCGCAGGGGTGAAGGCAGGGGTGCAGGGGTGTGTGCAGGGTGTTAGATGTGGGTTTATTTCTGTGTTGCCACTTTTAAAGTTGCTGAGATGACCCAGCCTCTTTCAACTTTCCAGTAAGATATCTGAGTAAGAGCCGGAAGTGGGAGGCAGGGGAGGGAGAGGAGGAGGGACATGGGGAGAATCTCCTCTCTTGGGTTTTGCATTTATTGTCGAAAGGAATGCAGCCTTTTGGGTCTAAGTTTAGATCTCTTTCCTGTCTGAGCGTGTCTCCCCCATTTTCATTTTCTCTGGCCCAGGGTCGTGCTTTTGACCCTTGCGCATGTAGCAGGCTGGAGCTCACGTTCATGACCGGGTTACAGAGTGCAGCAGGGGTTGGTCATGTTGTGGGAAAACGTGCCCTCACTTGCCCCCACTGAACTGGCTGAGACTCGGAGGTGACAGGGACAGGCTGACCAGGCGTCCCTGGGAGGAGGCGGCTGTCCGCGTCCACAGTCCCGGAGCTCTGTGCCAGGGGCCCCTCCTCAGAACTCGGCACTTGTCACCTTCCAGAACCTTGGGCCAGTACCTGTCTCTGCCCAGCTCAGTCCAGCCCCTGTTGGTCCATCCCTCCTTGGCCATGCACCTGGCACAAAGTCAGACTGCCGCTTGTAAGGACCATGTCTCCAGCCCCTTCTTGTGAGGTCACTGAGCTGTTCAGGACCGGTGCACACGCCGGGCTGGCACAAGGTGACAGGCCTGCTGACAGGTGCACTGCCTGGCCGTGCAGGAGGGCAGGTGAGGGGTGGAGGTCGCTGATTGCCTCACTTTCCTGTCCTAACTCCTTCACTCCATCCGGATGCCAGGAGCTAGGATTCTGTCCAGTGAGCCCCAGTTTCCTCCTCTGCGCAGGGGAAGTGATAGGACAAAATAGAGAGCCAGTGAGCCCCTGAACATGCTTGTGTGACTGACCTTATTTGCAGTGGCTTCCCAGACCCGGGCAAGGGGTGGCATCTGTGTTCCTGTGGGAGGAACCCCTCCTGCCCCCCATCCCGGATCTCCTGCAGCTCTGCTGCTCGGGAACTACTGCATGACTTTGGGAAATTGTCACCTATTTGTTGGGCCGTCACATAAGGCAAGAGGCTGGAAGAGACGAGGGGGACCCGTAATGGGGATCCAGGGAACCCAGGGAATCCAGGAAAGGCCTTTTGAAGTGGTTGGAGAAATTTGTTTGTCCCTGGTTTTTCCAGGGTGTCTTCGAAGTTGCATGAGATTCTCAAAAGCTTTTTCACACCCACAAAATGGTTACGTAGGAGGCCTGCAGGCTGCACGGCAGGAACATCCAGACTACAGACACCATGTGTGTCCAGCACCGTGTCTGGCTCAGAGGATGTGCCCATGAATGCTGAACGACTGACTTGCTCTAAGGACTTTGTTTTGCCTGGTCTGACATTGCTGTGAGTTGGGGGCTCCTTATCATCCCCGAGTGTAAGGAGCTTCATGGGAAATGCACACGAATAAGTAGCACAGTCTCGATGCCACTTCTGGGGCGATGGAAGCCAGGGCCTGCAGGAGCCTAAGGAAGACAGTGGTACACGCCCTGCCTGGGCAATCAGGGAAGGCTTCACAGAGGGAAGGTGCAGGCTGGGTTTTGAAGGGTGAGTAGGAGTCTGCCTGGCAAGAAAGAGGCGTTATCCCAGAGGTGACAGCAGAGACCATGGCAGAGAGTCCAGGGAAGGAAATGCTGGGGGTTTGGACGAGGTTGGAGAATTTCATGAGATGGGGGTAGACGTGAACCAGGAAAAGGTTGGGATCAGGCAGAGAAAGGCCTTTCAGGGAACAGACCTGCCTCATCCGATGACACCTGTGCTTTGGGGAGCACAGGGTGCTCAGTCTGCAGAGGGAAGCCTCGCCCCCGGCTGCGTGAGGGTGTGCCCACAGACAGAATCTCCGAGCTGGCCACACGTTGGTGTAGAAGGACTGTGGGCATGGAAGACGTGCTGACAAGAGTTATCTGCTAGTAACAGCTTTCTCTGATTGAGTGCGTGTAGCTATTTAAAAAAAATTTTTACAACCACTATCGATGGCAACAGGGTGCTGTGCTGGGAACTGTGATCCCTGGGGACCTGGTGAGGCAGCTGCAGGTTAGAGAGACACGGGCTGAGATCACACTAGCCGGTGACGAAGATGGGATCCCGAGCACAGCTCACGGGGACCCACGGACCATGGCTCTCCCACCCCCCATGCCATCTCCTGTCTCACAGGGGACACGGCCCGAGGCTTCCTCTTATTCTCCCCAGGGAAGGGGGGCCTGCTAGGGCAGCCCTCCAAAGCCAGTGTGGGTGCTGCTGCCTCATTTATTTATGTACCTTGCTTCATCAGCCCAGACGCTGCTCAAAATAAACGAAACTGAAATGTCCCTGTGTCCTCAGGACCCTGTCATCTGAGATAGTCTCTTGTGAAAGGCACGGGGGAAAAAAGGAAGAAGAAAATCGGGAAGAATTCAGTGTTGGAAATAGGAAAGAACTAAGAATGGAACATGACTACGCTCAGATGTGTTACTAATAAGATGCTCAAGGGCTGGCAGGGTTTCCCGGGCCGATGGCGGGGCTGGCTGGGCAACACCCGGCCCTGGAGCGGTGCTGCCGGGGTGTCCGGGCGGGTTCGGAGGGGGAGCCATTCCGGGGAGCCTATCTAGGCTGAGTTGTCAATCCCAGGGAAGGACAGGGACAGGAGACCAGACTCAGGGAGGAGGGGCTTTGGGAGCCCAGGAGACCCTGTGGAGAGGCAGCTGGGGCCCAGAGACCCTTGGCCCGGGGCCTGGCCGGCTTTGTGGCTGGCAATGCAGGGACCGCAGCTCCACGCGACTTAGCCTTCCAAACTGGGCATGGTTATTCCTTCTCACAGAGGACAGGTGCTACAAAACTGTTGCAGAGGAGGACAGAATCTTAGAGTATCGAGCTAAAAATATAGGGAAAATACAGCGGGAGTCAGGCAGTCAATGAAAGATATTTTACTGGATTTTTTTTTTTTTTGATGTGCATGCTGTTTGTCAGCTTTTTACATTTTGAAATTTGTTGTCATCACTTTTTTCATTCTAAGTAAAGCAAGCGAACAAGACTAACAAAAAATGGGGTGGGAGATGCTCACGTTGGGCTGCTCCAAAGCTCAGGTGCCCCTGGCCTTTGGGAACACCTGTTCCCTCCAAGGCCACGCCCAGTGGCCTTCAGCCCCTCCAAAGTGACCCCCCTCCCCACCCCATGGCTTCTTACAGCCGGAGGGCTCTCTTGGCTGGGCACTGACCCAGTAACCCAGGCAGAGTTTCTGTTGATGTTCACTGGACTCCCGGGCAACCCACTCACCCCGACCATGTGGAATCCTGGGGCATAGGCTGTCCCTTCCCGGCCCCTGCGCTGCTGACTCCTCCATCCTCTCCTCTGTTCACGCTGGGCCACTCCGACCTGCAATCAGTGACAGAGGGGAGGCTGGAGGGTGGCAGGTCCAAGCCAGTCCATGGAGGTCCGTAGTGGGGAGGCTCTGGGCTCTATTCAAGGCAGGATCCGTGCGAGAGTCTCAGGTCCTGCTTGTCTCAGGGGGCTCTTGTGAGGGGGCCGACGGCGGGTACAGGGCAAGCCCAAGGGCTGCAGGTGCCTCTGACGCTGTGGGTTGCAAGAATGGAAAACGCAGGGAGGCTGTGCGCCCCTCCCCCGCCCCTCCTTGTGCATGGCTGGCTCCTTCCAACCTGTCACACCTCCGTTCCAGCGACCCCAACAATGTGTGGAAACTGTCCTACCCACGTCACCTCCTATCACATGACCCTGTTGTGTTCAAATCAGTTATTCCTCTTGGAAACCGTATTGTTGTTGGTTTTCTCCTTTGGTTTTTCTCTCCACTCCCTAGAATGCAAGCTGGAGGCAGGCTGTGGCTACCCGGTCTGGAACTTGAGCAGTATAGACCCAATTAGTGAATCAGTGGCTCCAATAGGTGGCACAGGGCGCTGATGAAGTGGGTCACGGCTATAGGTTGAGGATGAGCCTCTCAAGTTCTTGGATCAGTTTAAGGATCTCGTTGTTTCAAGAATAAATGGACAAGGCTTGAGTTTCATTCATAGTTTTTAGCAACTGGGGGAACACAGCGGGCATCTGGCCTCTTCCTAGGGGAAAAAGAAGTGATAAGCAGTACTTTTGAATTGCACAGCATAAAGAAGGAGGGTAGGAAAACACTCTCCTCACTCCATTCCCAGCTCCTTCAGTCAGGTTACTCCTGCACTCTGGTTGAGCAGAGCTTCAGCTGATGCCACGGAAATCCTGGAACATCAGGAAGGAGAGGACATGGGCTGAATGGATGTCCTTGCTCTCGGGCCTCAGCTCTGTTCTTTCTTTGCCCATGTAACGTCACCCCAGCTCTGTCTTCTGTTCCCTCTGCACTTCTCCAGCGTCTCTTCTGAGCTCTAGACACGCAAGTCTGCCTTTCGCTGACTTCTCCCCTTGGCTGGGTTCCAGGTGCCTCGGACTCACTCAGCACATGTGACCTCCTCTGTGACCCGCTCCAGACACTCGAAATGTCCTTCTGGGCTCCCCGGGAGCCTTCTCCTCCTTCTGTCCCTCCACTCTCTGCCGGTCACCTGGTGGCATGGAACCTGCAGCTGCCCTGGGGAAGGCCATTAGCTTCTCTCTTTAGCTGTTGCACTAATGTCTGCATTGGCCCCTCCGGTCAATCCACCCTCCTCAGCAGGTTTCCTAACTCACAGCAGTAGATGCTGAGCACAGCACTGGTACCAGGACCAAAGTCTGGCCCTGTCTCTGGGCCGCTGCCCCTTTAACATGCCTTCCTCGGACTTGGGTGTCTTGCTCTCCACAAACCCCTACCATCTGCTCCAGCCTGAGCTTTCGGCTTTCCTTCCTTTCCCTCCTCCAAGCACAGCACGTCTTGCTCATGCCATGGATGACACTGGAAGGGAGGCTGGCTGTTCCTAGTGCAGGCAGCCCTTGTCTTTCTGCCTACTCCCCACCCCTCTTTCCAGGCTCAGCTCAGGCATCACCTCCTCCAGGAAGCCTTCCCTGATTTCTGTTACGTGGTTTTCCTTCTTTCTGCCAGAGCACTGACAACAGGGAAAAGTAGGCATCTACTTGCTTGTCTATCTTCACTCTAGGTTGTGAGGTCCCTGACAGAGCCAGGCGCTCCGTGAGCGTTTGACATGCATTTAGGGCGTGACTGACATAGAGACTGAAACAGTGATGTTCCCAGGCCCCCTATGCAGCTGAATTCTCTCAACAGCTCAGACCGACAAGTCTCCCAATCACAGCTATTACGGCAATAATTTTGCCTCATGAAGACTGAGCACATCTGTTGACTCATGAACCTCCTCCACAGATAGGTGAAGTAGGAGACATTGTTCCCATTTTACTGGTGAGGAAACAAAGTATTAGAGAGTGACACCAGTGTGCCCTCTGCACACTGTTCTAAGCTTTTCACAAGGATTGACTCTCCCAACACCCTGTGACTAGGTGCTGTTGTCCTCACTGCAGATGTGACAGGGCCGGGGGCCAGAGGTTCAGTGACCGCTCCTGGTTTGCACAGCTGGCAAGAGGCAGGACCGGAATGTGAACACAGGGATTCTGAGTGACCAGCTTCATCCTGACATTGGCTGTCCTGGGAGCAACGAGTGCCTGGACAGGGCCCAGGATACAGAACGTGCTCAGGATGGATGTGGTGACTAAGTCAGGTCAGGCAGGGTGGAGTGTGGAATCCAGGCCTCCGGCCTCCAGCTCTTCCCAGGCAGCTGGGCCCTCAGGTGGCCCTGAATAGGCGAAAGCCACCCATTCCCCCATCCCGGCCCCGGCTGGCAGGGGCAGTTTGCCCCACACACCTCGCAACAGACACGCACCAGAGCCCGGGCGCTGGGCCTTCACGAGAAGGACCTGGCTCAGGGGTCTCGAAACAGTCGCTCCATGCTTCCAAGCCGCAGCCAGATTCCTGCCCCCAGCATCTCCTGTCACCCCAGCAACACATCAGGGGCGCCTCATTCCCCCGAGTCCCCTCCCCCAGTGGGCAGCAGCCAGACCGTCCGAATTAAACGGAGCTCACACTCTGCCCAGGCTGCCCTAGCCATGTGCCAAATCTCATTTTCTCCCTCTCAATTGCTTTCTGCTCAGTGTCTTTCCTCCCCCACCTCTGGGTCCCTGAACAGAGAATGCTGGTTACTATGGTGATGGGCCGGCTTGTGGAAGGAACGCAGCTTAGTAAATTAATTGCTGGACTTTGGAGACTAATGACAGAGCTCTGCCCCCCAGGGACAGGGTGTGGCCTGCATCATGCCAGCTGGGCAGTCAAGCCCTGGAAAGAGCTCAGGGTCTGGGGAGAGAGAGAGAATGTCAGGGTGCCCGCAGCAGCTTGTGGGGGCTGCAGCCTGAGGCGGGCTGGGCTGGGTGGGCAAAGAGGCTGCCGAAAGTCTCACACTTTCTGTGTGTCTGGTCTGTGACAGGAGCTGTCCGAATGCTTTGCAAAAATGACTTTCTGTGTGCCTCACTGCACTTCTTGATGGAATAAAGGTCATCCCCACTGTATAGAGGAGACACACCCCTGGATGCCACAAAGAAGCACAAAGCTTCCCTACAGGCCTGCCTCACCCAGTGGGCATTTACTCTGATCACCCCATTATCCCTGGGTTGAAGGCTATGCTCTTCTTTACAATCTTTTCCAGAACATAGAAGCACAGGGAACATTTCTGAATTCAGTCTATGAAACCAGCATTACCCAGATCCCAAAACTGAAAAAAGACATCCCAAGAAAAAAAAAAAGACAGACCAAAGTCTCTCATGAACCTAGATGTAAAAAATCCTCAAAAAAATTAGGAAAACAAATATTGTAATATATACAAAGAATTCCACACCATGACTCAGAGATTGTAGCCAGAGCAATTAGGCAAGAAAAAGAAATAAAGGCATCCAATTTGGAAACAAGGAAGTAAAATGATCTCTGCAGATGACATGATCCTATAAATAGAAAACCCTAAAAATTCACAAAAAGGTATTGTAATAAATAGAATCAGCACAGTTTCATGATATCAAATCAATACTCAAAAACTTGTTGCTTTTCTGTATACGAGAAGCAAATAATAAAAAAGGGAAATTAAAAATAATTCTATTTACGATAGCATCAAACAATAGCACAAAATATGCAGGAATAAATTTAATCAAGGAGGCACAAGATTTATACACTGTAAACTACAAATTATCATAGAAAGAAAATTTAAAAGCCCTAAATAGAAAACTATCTCCTGTTATTGCTTAATAATTACAGAGTTTCAGTCTGGGGTGATCAGAAAGCCTTCAAAATACATAGTGATGGTGCTTACACATGTGAATATGATTAATGCCACTGAATTGCACACTTAAAATGTTTAAAATGGCAAAATGTATGTGATACATTTATCATCACACACTGAAAAAGGTGTTCACATCGCAATCTCTGATCTCCGTGAACATGTTATGTTACATGGCAAGGAAGGATTAATGTTACAGGTGGAATTAAGGTTGCTACCAGTCTGACTTTAAAATATGGAGATTAACTTGGAGTCTCTGGGTGGGCTCATGCAATCACAAGGGTCCCTACAGGGTGGAGTCAGAGAGATGGCGACCTGCGAAAGACTTTATCCACCACTGCGGGCCTTGCAGATGGAGGAAAGGGCCATGATCGAAGCAGTAACTCAGTTTGGCTGGTGCTAGGCCAGGAAGCCAGACCTTCCCTGAAACGTTCATCTAATCTGCTCTCCTAACACACACACACACACACACACACACACACACACACACCTCCCATAGGCCCTTGCGCTTCCTCTACCTGCAATCATTTTATCCTACTTTTCCCTGGGCAGAGTTGCACCCTGTCCTAGTACCAGCAAGTGCCCTTGGGGGTGGATTTGATGTCATCCACCTGCCTGTTCTTGGCACCTGACACATAAGGGCCACTGGTAAATATCTGTTATGTGACTAAATCAGTTGCAACAGCTATAAATTGTTCTTTTCTTTCCTGGGTCTCGCATTCATAATGGTAACTACTTTTTGAAATGGACATGAAAATAAAATACTGAGAAAGGAAAATACACTTTGCTTAATAAACCTCATGACTCAAAAAAAAAAAATGCAAGACTAGAATGCAAGAACCAACGTGTCTCCTGTTTTGCTGGCAAAATGTGAAGGAATGAGAAAGCTGGATGCTACCAGGTGGGGTGACAGGGCCCCCCTACACTGCTGGAGGCAGCAGAAACCAGTGCGACTTTCTTGTAAAGCAGTTGGACAATTCATATCAGCATCCTTGCAAAATTCATATGACATCCTAAGTATTTTCCACAAATCTGCCCTAAGAAAACTCAAATATAGGCAAGGACAGGTGCAAAGATGTCCTCTTGTGACATATTAAAGTAATAAAATAGCCTATGAAATATTCAAAAGTAGAAAATAGGATCAAAACAATGGAGCTGGCACCATAGGCATAGCATTTGGGAGGCCGTCATGACGGGACCTGGCAGGTCCTCTGCATACATTTGCCAATGGGTGGATGGGGGATAGGTGGCATCAGGGAAGGGTCACACTGCTGGCCATGAGGGGTGGCAGCCTGACGAGTGAAGCCAAGTTGGTGGCGGGGACTGGGGGAATTTCTCCCACCCAGGGCTCCCCTGGCCTCTCCGCTCTGGACCTCCTCTCACGCTGTGTCTTTCTTCATACAGGACATGCTCCAGTAGAACCTAACTGTCTCCTCCGGGCCAAGGAATGCTTGTCCCCAAGCCCAAGACAGCCATGGCCCGTCTGCGAGGGGATGCCGCCACCTGTCTCCTGTGGATGCTGCTGCTGTGGAGCGGGCACCGCGGCTGCCAGGCCCAGCGGGCAGGTGGGGTTGTGCAGTCCGTGCCGGCTGGACTCGGCCATCAGCGCGCACGTCGGTGTGGCGGGGACGCGCGGTGACCCATTGTGTGTGCCAGCGGCCCAGCACCGGGATGGGTTTGTGTGTGTGTGTGAGTGTGTGTTTGAGACAAGAATGAGCCGTCTGAACCCAACCCGAGTCAATCCAGAGCATGTTATGAGCTTGTCCTTCTCTAGTGCAGCAAGCAGCAGTTAGGGCACTGCCATGTTGTCGCGGTCTAAGAAAGCTTTGTGGCAATTCCAGTGGGGATGGACACTCTGGGTCCGGCCAGAAAAGGCAGCCAGGGCAGGTTTATAGGAGACGGAGGAAGCAGGGAAAACCCGGGGTGAGTGGGGAAGCCCTGACCGGACAGGGTGGCTCTGCTCACCTGTCCATGGTAGGTGGGGAGACACTCAATACCAGAGGGAGCATTGCGCACCTGTCACCAGACCGCGGGACTTAGACTCCGCCCCTTGTAAAGCCCCGCCCCACAGAAAGCCACGCCCACGCAGAGCCCCGCCCACACAAAGCTCCACCCCATGCAAAGCTCCGTCCCATGCGGAGCCCCGCCCCACGCAGAGCCCCGCCCCACGCAAAGCCCCGCCCCACACAGAGCCCCATCCCACGTAAAGCTCCGCCCCATGTAAGGCGCCAAGCCCGATTTGCGGGTAAAGAACGCAGGTTTAGAGGCCGCAGGCCCACGCAGGTGAGTCGGGGAGAGCAAGGTCTGAGCGCCTGCGGGGTCCCCGAGTCAAGAAGACAAAATGCAAAGCACGAAGAAAACCCCGAAGGTCTGCGCTTCTGCATCTCTGCTGCCAAGTCTGCTGAGCATTTACTTCGCCCGAGCCTCCCAAACCCGGCTCGCTAGGTGACCGGGGACATCCTGGGTTTCTGGGGTGACTCGTGTGGGTTGCGGGCAGTGAGACGCTCCCCAGTGTGCAGCTGGCACGCAGGGTCACCCATGTCCACAGCGGGAAGGAGGGCTTTCCCAAGCCCTCATTTCATAGGGTAGAAAATGAGGCTGGAGGAAAACGGTCACCCGACAGGGGCCACAGGGCCTTTACGTGGCCCGAGCAGAGCCCGAAGCCAGGGCACGGCCGCAGGGTCAGCCCCTTTCCCAAGACGTCACACTCGGCGCCCCGCGCCTGCGGTCCAGCCCACTGCCTGGGCGCAGCAGAACGCGCGGAGAGCTCCCGGGGCCCTTGGCGAGGCCTTCTGAGCAAAACTTGTCGCAGCATTGAAACCAGTTCGCTCAAGGATTGCAGCCTGCGGGCCGGGCCCTGCCTGGCAGTGATCGTGAACGGACTGGGAGACAGGTGCCCCAAAGACAGGAGGATGACCTTCTGTGTCAAGGAGAAAAACTCCCCAGGAATGACCTCTGGGTCGCACATCTGGGCCATCCCCTCCAGAAGCTCTAATCCTGCTGGGAATCAATCCTGGGAAGACAGGGATTAACCTGCGCTCCTGGTGGGCAGACTATAATTTGGTTGTAGAACCAGACTGAAGGGTAGGTGTGGAAACAGCAAGAGTGGTGCCAGGTGAGGCTGGGACAGGGAAGTATCTGTGTGTGTGTGTGTGTGTATAGCTTTATTGTTACTCTGATTGTTGAGCTTAATTCGGTGCTTGTAAATATGCCATGAGCCATACAAAATAATGAAATTCACTCCTGGCTCTGCTTGTCGTAGGTACGTACGCCACATTTCTTTTTGCAGGTTCTCCCAGGCGTGCCCACACAATCCCACACACAGACACGCAGCTTTTCACACCCGGCTGTGGGCCGGAAACGTGTACCCATGCTGTCAGTAAGGGTTCCTTCGCAGCCACCTGCATCGCGACTGCCTGGCATTCGCTGCGTGACCCCAGGTGGTTTTTAACCAAGTCGTGCTGTCCCGTAGGGCTGCGCGGCTGGCTGTGGCTTGGCAGGGCTGCCCCTTCTGCTGATCTGAAGTGTTCCTGAGGGTAAATCACTAGGTGTGGACTTGGTGGGTCAAAAGATCGACCAGGCGTTTAAGACCCTGAGAAGGGGTGAGGCAGACACGACAGCCCCAGGGGACAAATGCATTCTCTTCATCGTCTCACCACTGCTGGGGTCTTTGAGACTTTTGCCATCTTGATAGCGTCACAAAATGGGTTTGTGGGTGGGTGTGTGTTTTCGTTTTGTTTTCACTGGCCAAATGTTTGTGCCCGGTGTTCCCAGAGGCGAGGCCTGGTCAGCGGCTGCTCTTGGCATGACAAGCCCCAGAGTCGGAGAGAGGCAAGAAGGGGGCTTTTTGCTAGTTTCCTTGTATGTTTGTGCAGCACTTTGGAGTTTAGAAAGCAGTTTCCTCAGATTCTCTAATTGCAAAATGAGGATGAACCAACTCTCTGCTCTCACTGCTGTGAAGACGAGAGATAAATTGTCTAATGCTGTTTTTCGTTTAATTAAAAGCATTGTGCAGCTGATGTAAAATTTGTATTTGTGTAGTTATTATAAAATATAAGCGTATCTTCTAAAGCATTATAGAATTCAAATTTGTATTTAAAATATATGAATGCAGTGGATTGCATATGCTTTCTAATAGGGAAGTACAGTAAACTGTTTTAATACCCAACAAGAGAGCGCTGGCTAAATAAATTATGTTCATCCTTGCAGTGGACGCTCTGTAGCCATGGAAACTGGCATTATCACACTGAAAATGGGTTCCCAGCCCATTTCAGGGAAAGAGCTTACCCATCAGCGTGTCTGGTACAATCCCACTCCCATCCATAACGGTATGAAAATGAATGGAAAATGGTCAAGTATACACACCGTGGTGAACCATGGTCACCTCTGTGCAGAGCATTTCAAGTCGTTTTTGATGGCCTTTCCTGACTTGCCTGAAACGGGCATGCATTTCTCCTTTCCGTGGAAGGTTTAAAGAATAAGGACATCACTTGTAATCGTGTAAAGAGATGGACACAGGGTTGTTCCATGAGTGCCAATCACGTTCATGTAAGAGGGTATACGTTGTCAGCTGAACCTCATTTCAGCCTTGGGGCGCTCATCATCATGGGACAGTGAGGAAACTAAGGTTGGAGCTTTAAGGCAGCTGGGCAAGGCCCCCAGCCAGCAGGACCCCAGGTGGACAGGGTCTGAGGCAGGTGGTCTGAGGCAGGTGGTGTGAGCCAGGGACCACCCGCCCAGGCCCCCAAGGGCAGCGCTCTTTCCACAGCCCAGTGACCCTGCCTGCCGCTTTCTCTTGCCCTTACAGGCTGCAAGACTGTCCACTACGACCTGGTGTTCCTGCTGGACACCTCCTCCAGCGTGGGCAAAGAGGACTTCGAGAAGGTCCAGCAGTGGGTGGCCAACCTGGTGGACACCTTCGAGGTGGGCCCCGACCGCACACGCGTGGGGGTCGTGCACTACAGTGACCAGCCCACCACCGCCTTTGAGCTGGGCCACTTCCACTCCGGGGAGACGGTCAAGGCGGCCGCGCAGGCCCTGGCCTACCAAGGCGGCCACACCAACACGGGGGACGCTCTGCGCTACGTCACGCGGCACAGCTTCTCCCGGCTGGCCGGCGGCCGCCCCGGGGACCGCGCCTTCAAGCAGGTGGCCATCCTGCTGACCGACGGCCGCAGCCAGGACCTGGTGCTGGAGGCGGCGGCCGCGGCCCACCGGGCGGGCATCCGCATCTTCGCGGTGGGCGTCGGGGAAGCGCTGAAGGAGGAGCTGGAGGAGATCGCGTCGCAGCCCAAGTCCGCCCACGTCTTCCATGTGTCGGACTTCGGTGCCATCGACAGGATCCGCGGGAAGCTGCGGCGCCGCCTGTGCGAGAGTGAGTCCGAGGGGCGGGGCGGGGCGGGGCGGAGCGCGCGCAGCAGCCCAGATGGGCCGAGTCCCCACTCCCAGGCTCTGTAACACAGGAAACCCATGCACCGCACAGAGCAGGTGCCTGTCACCAGGGTCCTGTCCTGTCCTCTGACTTCCGGGGCTGCAGAAGCCGGGGGAAATGATAGGGCTGGGTTCTAGCCCCGCCTGGGATGCAGGGCCACCGGTGAAATGTCGCCGTGGAGCTGGAGGCCGTGCAGGAGGAGGGCTCGCTGGAGCCTCTGCACCCAGCAGGGAAACTAGGGCTCCCTCCGCTGGTGAGAGGTCGGGGAAGAACAGGGGCACAGGCTCGGGGGCTGACCTGGAGACCCTGAGTCAGCCACTGCGACGGCCAGCGGCTGCTGTCCCAGGGGCCGGGGCTGTTGGCGTGGGCCCCCCGAGCCAGCCCCAGGTCCTCTGTCTGAAAGCTGCCTGTGGCTGGGTGGGCAGAGGGAGAGGACAGGGAGCCGGGGGCCTGAGGCCTCTGACCTCCAGTAGGGTCCTCCTGAGGCCAGCCCTTCTCTGGGACGGAGGGTTGAAGTGGGCTTCTCACATGCCATCTGCCTCTGTCTGGTTCCTCAGGGTGACATTCCCACCTTGGAAGTTACCCTCTGCCAGATCAGCCCATGGTAGCTGCCCCTCCAGGGCCAGCAGGTGGGGACTGGGGGCAGTGTCAGCCCCCAGGCCCTGGGGAACAGCTGAGTCTTGGCTCCAAGCCCCGCCTCTCTGTGGCTGCAAGGCCCAGGGGACAGTCTCAGCCTGGTTTCCTGCAGCGTGTGGGGCGGATGCTGCGGATGGGCCCAGCCCCAGAACATTGGCTGTAATTAAGAGCCTTCTCCACCCGGGCTCAGCTGTGGCCAGAACACAACTTTATATAGCTGCCGGCGCCGTGTGCCAGTCTGGGGCTTCCCCATCCTTCTGTTTTGAGCACCCGATGGTGGTCCCGTCCCCTGGGCACAGAGTGCTTCCCTGGGTCCTGTCTGCCAGCCCTTGGGCAGTGGCTGAGATGTCAGCGTGGATTTGGGCCCAGAAGGGGCCTCCCCTAGGCTTCTGGAACTTGGGCTCAGGGCACGTGGTGCCCCCTGTGGCTCTGGGTGAGGGGGTCACAGCCAGCCACGCTGTTGCTCCCGTGAGAGCTGCGGCCACTGGGTATTATACTTGCTGTCATCACAGGGGCAGAGAGGCAGGTGGACAGACAGACGCAGAATGCACCGTCGTGTGAGTGGGGAGGTTATTTTGTTGCGCTCCTCCTGTTCTCACTGGAAAACTGGGTGTCTGCACCCCGGCGGCGCATTAGGGACAGTGCCAGCCTCAGGCTCCGCTCCCCAGAGGTGGGCTCAGCCCCTCCTCCCAGGCTCAGTCGTCACGAGAAGGGTGGTTGGCTGTGGGGTGGGCACGGATGTCCAGTGAGGCTCCACCCCAGCTTCTCACTGTGGCCAGGGACCGAGCGCTTCCCCGCTGAAAGGGGATTTTCAGGGTCACCGCAATGTCTGTTGTACGCCTGCTCTCTGTAGAGTGAGGCATGTTCGGGGAATAACTGAACTTCTGTGGCTGGAAACAGACTACGTAGGCCTGACATGTATCATCTCACAACAGCGTGTGTTTTAAGGTTCCCGATTTTAGGGTGATGCCTCCTAGAAAGGAAGGAAGACGTACTATAAAAGCAATGGGCATGGTCATTTCAGTGGTGATAAGTGCTTTGAAGACACGAAGGCAGGGCGGTGTGATGGAGTGTCTCAGGCCAGGAAGGGGAG
The DNA here is from genome assembly GCA_004026585.1 of Noctilio leporinus. NCBI lineage: Eukaryota > Metazoa > Chordata > Mammalia > Chiroptera > Noctilionidae > Noctilio > Noctilio leporinus. The sequence goes on from PVIW01002804.1 coordinate 146,073, forward strand.
CCTCTCCGAGAAGCAGCAGTTGAGTTGAGCTCAGAATGATGCCCTTGCTGAGGTGTGTGGGCCCAAGTTCCAGGCAGGGGGTGGTGAAAGCCCAGGTGGAGCCCACCTGCTGGAGGGCAGGGCTGAGAGCAAGGGGTGGGCGCTGACAGTCATCAGGAGGAAGCGGTGCTGCCCCCCTTCAGGAGACAGGCGTTGTGCCCAGCTCCGTGGCCCAGCCTTCCAGGGCCCACGCGCGATGCAGCCGGGCCCGGGTCAGCGGCCGTCTTCCTCAGCCAGAAGCTGCGTCCCCCTCAAGTCCCTGCGGTCGTGCGCTCACTGGGAGGCTCCGCGGTCACGCCCAAGAGGAGGGCTTTGGTCACACTGTTGGCAGGTCCCGTGGCATGTCCAGCCTGGGAATTTCTTTGGGCCCAGAGTCCCTCTAGATGTGACTTTGCAGTTGTCAAAGAGGGTGCAGCCCTGCCGTGGCATTGTCCCCGTCCCAGTGGGCACACGGTGGTTTTCCTGACCACACGCCTGCCTCTGTCCTCATGTTCCCCTGCCTGGCCCAAAGACGCATCAGGAAGCTCAGGGCACACACACACACACACACACACAGAGAATATACACCACATACGCACACCACACACCCATCTGGGAACATGTGTGTGCCCACGAGGTGGCCCGGCCCAGTCCGAGGAGTTGGCGGCAGCAGCAGGCGTGGGCTGGAGCCGCCACGTGGACATCTGTGGCTTGGCCCCCAGGACTGTGTCGGCCTCAGAAGCAGTTCCGGCCAGGGCCCTACCCTGTCCCTCCAGCTCACTGGGAGTTCCCCCTGGCAGGGCTGGTCACGGTCAAGGTCACCCTAGAAATGGTAATTGGGCTGCTTAATTCTGGTTAGGCGTTGAGAAATTTTATTAGAAGATGACTGAAACTGACGAAACACTAAAAACCACCCAAATTATGTTTAATTTGTTTATCCCGCGGCAGGCTTTGGGCAGCCAGGCCCAAGCCGGAGCTGACCCTGGGGAGCCCTTCAGTGCAAGGCCCTGCCTGACCCCGTACCACCTGTGCCTCCGCTGGCCCCGTACCACCTGCGCCTCCGCTGGGCCAGCCAGGGTGCCCCTCACTCTGCGGTGGGTGCGTCCCTATGACTGCAAGCGGCAGGTGTCCTTGCTTCCCCGTTCTCCCCGACAGAAATCAGCCACTCGGCCGCTGGGGTGGTGGCGGGGAAGCGTTCTGGCTCATGAGGTTTGATCCTGTGTTCCGGTCTGGCTTCAGTTCTGGTTGCTAAAGGGACACAGCGCTGCAGCCACCACAATACTGGTACTTGCAGGCAGCACGCCTGTGTATTTGCAGGCGACCTGCGTGTACACACGGTGCTCCTCCCGGGGTAGGCCCTGCGAGCAAGCCCGTGGGAGTTCTGTGTGGCCCCTGCGCCCACGCTGAACTCGCCTCACTTTCTGGGGCGAGTGGGCCGGGGGTCACGCCGTCTTCAGGGGCTTCCCAGGAACTGGCTGACGAGGTCAGTGTTTCTGGTCTAGCCCCCTCTTCCTGCCAGGCTGCGGGAGGACAGCTGTCAAGCAGGGGCTCTAGGTGACCTGTTGACTGTAAAACGGACCAGTCTTTGTCCTTTCAGCCAGAGGCCCTGGCTTCTCTGAGTGCTCACACCCCGACGCATGCATGCAGGCACACCCGCCGCACTCACACAAGTAGACGCATACACACGCTCAAACACACAGGGACACAGGCGCGCTCACACGTGCCCACGTGTGTACACGCTCTGATGCATGCGTGTCCACTCACTGCTTAGAAGAATGCAGCTCTGTAACCGCCAGTGCACCTGGGGTGTCTGTCTGCGCCGGTGAAATCCCTACATGCATTTTCTGGAAAGCTGACCTGCCAGCTTTGGTTGCTGCTGCAATAGACGCGTCGGCAGCGTTCTGTTGGTTTTTCATAAAGACCCGTATTTACATCAGCTCTGCAAGCAGGTGTGGGAAGAATTGGGAAGGGGGTCTCAGCCAACCGTGCTCCGGGGCTGCCCTGGCGGAGCCCGGCAGGTGGGAGACAGTGCTCCCTGGCGGGAGAGTCCTGGAGCCCTCGGCACCTGCGCAGCCAGTGTGTCTTGTCCCGCACCCACCTCTGCCTCAGACCTCCGCACCCACTCATGCTGCTGGCCGGGCCCTCAGGGCCTGAGCAGGGCTGTGAGTGAGACCCAGGGCCACTCAGCGCCGGGGGCCACGCTGGACGCCTCGCCTCACAGCGCCTGTGCTGCGGGGACTGCGCCCCGGCCACCCTGCCTAGAGGCCCAGGTGGAGAAGGGGGGCCTGCCCACCCCCCACTTTGTGTTCATGTTAGCAGGGAATGTTAGAAAGTGTCTCAGAGACGGTGCTCATCGTCCTGGCCTGGGAGGCAGGTCCGTGCTTGGACTCCTTGGGCCCTTTCTGTGGCAGGAAGGGACCCAGTGCCCCGGAGTCACACCCTGGACGCAGCCCCTGGCCACGGCTGAGCCCCTTCTCCTTCCACCTCCCGTTCCGCTAGTGCTGCACCCCGGGGGCCTCAGGTGCACGTGGGAGGACCCCCGATACATGGTACAGGGTTAGTCTCCGTCCAGGTTCCCAAACACTGCCCCTCCCCCCGAGCAAAGCGGTCGTGGGATGTGCTGAAGTCCTGGGCTAGACGGGACCTTTCTTTCATCTTAACTCTTGAGTCCCAGCCACGTGTATCCCACTGCCTGGAGGTTTAGGCTGAGGGACCTGGGTTTGATGTCCTGTGTTTGCCATCATCCATGTCTCACTACTTAACCTCTGGCTGGGTTTTCTCCTCTGTGAAATGAGCACCTGTGGAGAACGTGTCCTGAGGAACGAGAGGAGAGACGGGCAGGGCCCAGGGCGAGGCAGGGGCGGAGGGAAGTGCCCAGAGGTTCTATTTGGAGGAGAACATAGGGCTGTAGGCCAGAGGGAAGGGACTCAAAGTTCACGCCTGGGCACATTCAAGAGGGACGCCCAGGAGTGGGGAGACTGAGAGAACAGCGAGTGGGTGACCAGAGGAAGTGTGTCCTTGTTTTGAACTCTGTGTGTTTTAAGTGGTTTTGAGGTCAGGCATGTAGGACATTCAGAGAGGGAGCTGGAGACCCAGAGAAGCAGGGTGGGGCTCGGGTGAGGCTGCAGGCGCCCAGTTTCAGAAGGCGGCCACTCTCAGGGCCCTGCGGCGTCATGGTGGGCACTGGGGGTGAGGAGTCTTGGGCAGCGGGCAGCAGGCCCCGGGGCGGCCTCCCCCGGCCCTGCAGCAGGAGGGACACAAAGGTGACGCCCTACACCACGCACCTGGGTGGAACCAGCCAGGAGACCAGGTCGGAGCGCAGTGAGCTGGAGGGTGCGCTGGGGTCAGGAACTGACAGCCTGGCGCACGGCCGTGCTCTCGTGGGAAACTGAGGCCGGAAAGAATGGGCAGGTGGTTCACAGTCGGCTAGGAGTGGGAGCCGCTTGCAGCTAGAGAGGGGGACCACTCCGTACCACGCGGACAGGCTGCAGGCAGGGGATCCGCAGCCACGGAGGGCGCAGCGCAGATGACCCCTCCCTCCTCACACCCAGCCCAGCCTGCCCCAGTTGGTGGCAGATCCTCTGAGAAGGTGGCCGATGGCAGTTTTTAGGAGCAGGCCAGGCAGATGATTTTCTGGACAGAAGGAGCCCTCCTGGGCTGTCCCCCCAAGCGTGGGCACGCTCCCCTCCCCCAGCTGCAGCCCCGCCTTTACCTGCTGGGCTTGTCTGGGAAGGAGGAGCACGTGCAGCTGTTCCTCCTTCACATCTGGCTGTGACTCTCGGCAGCCCCGCCGGGGTCCCGCAGGAACGCAGCCAGGGCCAATCCAGGAATCCACGTCAACCAACCCGTGGGGACAAGGACTGGGGGGACAGGCCTGGCCGGGGCCACCTCTGCCCCGCGGCCTGGGACCCACTGTCTGCTCGCTCCTGGAGGCTCTGGTCATCCTGTCCCTGGGGCCTGCCTTTGTCACTGGCGTTTGATTCTGGGGACATGACCCTGAGCCTGGACAGATAGGGCTGATCCCAGGCCACATGCTAATGGAGAGAATGTGGCCAACTAGAGAAAGTAAATAGCACCTTATCTTGTTTTTCCAGCACAGGCTGGCAGGGAGGAGGCAAGAGGGTCCCCTGAGGGAGGAATTGGGGCTTTTTCAGGCGGGCCTCCGTTTTCCTGAGGCTGAGTGGGGAACGGATCGGCTGGGCCAGTGTGTGAGCCTGAGGGTTAGCCCTGGCCCGGGCCCCAGTCTTCTCCCCTTTTATGTCCTCTTCCTGCACCTGGACTCCGGAGTGCATCCTCTCCAGAGGCCAGAGTGGCCTGTCTTGTCACCCCTCCCTCCGGAGATTTGTGTGACACATTCGCACTTACCACTCCATCATCACGGATGATGGGAGGAAGGGCGTTTGTGCCCCCTGCCTGTGGGTCTGCCCCCCGCCTCTCAGCGAGGACCCTGCACCTCACACTGAAGCCCCCGGTGCTCCTGCCCCGCTGACCCTCTGAGGCTCAGGGCTTGTGGGTGATGGGAGGCAGACTGGCGGCAGGTGATGTTTCAGCACCCCAGGTCCTGTGGTGAGAATAAGTGGGGGGAAGGGAGGCCGCTGTGAGATCAGGGCGGCATCGGGACCGAATTTGGCTCTTCATGGGCTTTTTCTTGACTGATCTCTGCTGGGACCCGGAGAGTGGCCTCCCATGCAGAATTGAGCGAGCAGCCTCCCGGGACAGAGCAAATGAACAGACTGTGGGGACGAAGCTTCAAGAGCTGCTGGTTCACACCAAGCTGATGGCCTTACCGCCCGGAGCAGTGGCCCTGGGTCCGAGGGTTTGCGTGGAGACGGAGGCCGAGCTTGGGGGTCCAGCACTGGGAGGTGGCGTCCTCACCCCGGGCGTGTGTCCCTAGGGAGCGACCCTGGGGTGGGAGTGCCCCTGCCTCACGGATGGAGGCTGCAGGCCTGGCCTGGCCTGGTGGGGACTTCCCTTTCCGACGTCGGAGTCCTTGTCTGTGGATGAGAGGGCTGGACCGGGCTCCTCCAGGCTGCGTCCCGATCTGGAGTCTGTCCTTACCTTGTCAGAATATTAATTCCAAAAGGAAATGCCTTTCTCATTTATTCCTTCCCTCCAGCCATGCCCAGTTCCGCCTGCCAGACCTGCGGGTGCGCTGGGCGGGCCTTGGGGGGCTGTGTATTTCATCCGGACCTGGGCACAGATCCGACCCCTGCCACTTCTAACCAGGGTCGTGGGCGGGCCCCCCAGCCTCTGTGAACCTCTGCAGTCACACCTCGGGACCCCCGGCCCCAGAACCCGTCAGGCCCTGTGCGTGTTGCGTTTTGATGAGAGAAATATGTACATGACCTGGCCCTGGCCTCTGATGCTGTCCCGCCTCTGTCACATGACAGTCTCCCTGATTCTGCTCACTGAAGGGGTTCTTTTTATTTATTTATTTAATTTTATTGTTGTTGTATTACATCCATCCCCTCTTTGCTCCCCTCTGTCTCCCTCCCCACCCTGAAGGGGTTCCTGAGGGTCCCAGAGCCCTTGTTCTACAGATGGATCATGAGCCCTGCCCTCTGGTCCTGCCACCCCTCCTCAGCCGTCCACACAGCGGGCTGCTGGAGGCAAAGGTGGGAGACCCCAGAGACAGGCAGACCTGGGCTGCTGTTCTCTGTCCCGGAACATGGGTTCCGTCACCTGGGGACCAGTCTCTGAATCTTGGGAGCCTCCCTTCTCCCCTGAAATTCACACGTGGAGTCGTTGGTGATAGTACCTGAGCGTCCTCAGTGCGAGCGACTCGGCCACCAGCCCTGCTCTTCCCTGTCCCCTTTGTGCTGCCTCCTGAACGGAAGCGTTTGCGGGCATTTTTGGCACTGCCACCCTCGACCTTGGAGAAATGTGCTTGTTGGTTTCAAGGTGAGCCAGGTGATGGTCCACATACTTGCTTGTGGAGTCCCAACTGGGAAATAGTCGTTAGCATCTTTCTGCTTTCCTGGGTGAGAGTAATTTTGAAGGATCAGTCGCGAGGGAGACTATCGTGGAGAAGAGAGACCTGCTTTGGAAGCACCGGGCGCAGGTGTGCTTACCTGGAGTGCCATAGGATTGCGGCCCTGGTGACGTGGCCAGTGCGATGGCCTCCCTGAGGTGGTGGCTGGCAGGGAAGATCAGTGGCCAGCAGCGTGGCCCTGCCACTCCCTGGAGCCCGCCACTCCGAGTGCCCAGGGTCAGCGCACCGACCCCTGATCCTGTGATGCGCAACCCTGTTCTTGTGACGGGTGCGTCTGGTTGTCGGTGCTCCCTGCCCGCTCCCTCCTCGGGGCCTGGGGGCCTCTCCCTCCCCTGCTTCGCCTGCCCCTCCTTTGCCACTTGGCTCCGTGTCCCCGGGCCTCATTTGCAGACTCTTCCCTCTGTGCCCTGAGCAACCTCACGCACCCCCGAGACCCGAGAGGCTGTCTGTGCACCAGCAACTTGGCAGTCAGCAGCCAGGAGCCCTTCCCGAGGAGGCCTTGCAGTCTCTGGTGACACCTACTGGTGCCTGGTCCACGGACATCTCCATGGAGGGCCAGGGGACCCGGGACATTTGCAACCACACAGGAATGGCCACTGCCTCCCCCTTGCCGTCCGCTTGTTGCCCTGACGTCCTGACCTGCCTGCCTGGGGCTCAGGAGAGGCTCCCTGACCCTGTCACCCCTCTCCTCTCCCCACTCCTGTCACTTGAGCAGCAGGGAGCAGCTCTCCCTGTCCCAGGGCCAGCCTCTCCCTCCCTCGGCTCTGCCTGGCCAGAACCTTGTCTTGTGGGCTCTTCCTCCGGCTGGCCCACGCCCCTCTTAGCTCTCGGCTCCAGCGGCTTCCAGTGGGCTCCAGGGTCGCCCAGGCGAGAGGTTTGCCTGGCCCACGTCTCTGATGTGCAGCTCGGCCCACCACCCGGGGCCCCGTCGCATGCCCAGGACTTTCATCCAGTGCGTGGATCACGGGACAGCCAGCAGGGCTCCCTCTCTTCCCTCCCTTTGCCCTCTGTCTCCGTCTTTGGCACGTGGACAGTAAGAGGGCAGGGTCACCTCCCCTGTGTGTTTGTGTTTGTTCCTCACGCCAGGACGTGTGGGCTGGCACCTGGCGGTGTGCGCTGGCTGAGTGAAGGAAGGAGCTTGTGTTAGATGCCAGGTGCCATGCCCGCAGCCCCCACCCGCCCCCCATTTGATCTTCAGGACCACCTCGGGTGGGAACGAGAGCCCGCAGGCTTGTGCGCCCGTCTGGGCCTGGACACAGGCCCAGGAGGAGAGCTCCCGTGGTCTAGGTGAAAGCTGCCGGCTCCAGACCTTCTCCCCTGTCCTTGGAGACCGCGCTCCCCACGGGTCCTGTCTCAGCCTCACTTTACACCGGGCGCACGCCGGGGCGCGGAGAGGAGACGGCCCTGGCAGGGCCTCTCTTGTCACTGTGCCCTTTTCCACTCTAGGCTCCAAATAGACATCAGCACACTTCCCACCCCAGTCTGCGTCCACACACCTCAGGCTCCTGGGACAGAGGCCGCGAGGCCCTGATCTCGTGACCCCAGTGGCGCAGCTGCCAGCAGGCCCAGGGGACACTTCCTTCTAGCAACGTGCGGCCGCTTTCCACCGCTGGCTTTTATGAACAAGAACAGGGGCCTGTTCTGGGTTGGTGCCAGCAGAGGGCAGGCTGGTGCGTTTGCGGTCTGCCCACCCGGGTTCCCAGTCCCTGCTGCGCGGCAGTGGCACGGACGGGCCAGAAAGCTCCCGTGTCCCGTAGACTCCGAGAGGGCGAGCCCCTGCGGCAGGCCAGGCCGGGCAGAGGCGGAGGGGCCCCTCAGCGGGCAGCAGGCCGCTGGCTGTTCGTGCAGGCTTTGGAGATGGACAGACGTGGGACCAGAGGGCCGGATGACCTGGGGCAGGTGACCTCGGAGAGGCTGCTTGGGGCGATGGTCAAGAGCCCGTGCTGGACGGATTCCGTTTGCTAGCCTGTGGCCTCAGGCAGTCAGCTCCCTAACTTGTTAGCCTTGCTTTCCACCGTGTAAAGCATCACACCTATCGGACAAGGCTGAGGGGGGTTTGATTCAATGTGTGAAAGTGTTCGACATCTGCTGCTGAGCAGGCGTGTCGGTCTGCCGGTCACAGGGGTAACCCCGTCCCCAGCAGGCAGGCGCGGCCTGCACAGTGCCTGGACCCGTGGCCCTCGTTCTGCAGGAGGGGCCGCTAGGAGTGTCGTCATTATTCTTAGTGCCCCTGGGGCCCGTGCTGGCTGGCTCGCCAAGGTGGGAATGTGTGGACGGTTTCCGGGCTGGCTGCGGCAGAGCTGCTGTCTGATTCATGGCTTCCCACTGCCGCCTCCGCCCGCCCACTTGGAGCGCCATCATCCTGCCTGCGGGCGCTGTCCTCGGCAGAGGCTGCGCGGTGATGGACGAGCTGCAATTGCTTCCTCTCCCTGCTCACCTGGCCGTCGGGCTTCCACTGCCTCCTGGACTGGGGCCCTCATCCCCACCCCTAGATGCCAGAGGCCAGGAAACACTTGAAATTCAGACACTCCTATGTCCTGAGTTTCTTAGCCTCAGTTTTTACATCTTTGTAATGGGAAAAAATTGACCCCCGAATGGTTGTTGTGGGTAACTTCCCCATTTGGGCAATGGACACACGGTAGGGCTGAGTAGCTGCCAGCACCCTCTTTGTCCACTGGAGATGCCCTTGGCTGACAGCCAGGGGACGGTGTGGTTGTGTGTTCTGCAGACAGAGCCGTGGGTGTGGCAGTGCCACGCAGAGGGGCCCGGAGACCATCCTTGCACCCCTCCTCCTCCCCCAATGCGCAGACACCTCCCCTTGGCCAGCAGGTAAACCGAGGACAAGTTGAAGCGCTTTTCCAGGGAAACTGCAGTGAATTCCTGGTGTGTCCCCTGGGGCAGCAAACGAGTCTGGCTTCTGTTGAAAGCTTCTGGTGAAACAGTCCATCCTGTGGGAGGAGAGATCTGCTTTCTCTCTGGAAGTCTAGGCTGTCCTTCTTGCCCAGAGACTGAGGGGAAAACGCATTTCAGTGGGTGGCAGTAATGACCTCCAAGAGAGCAGGGTCCTCGTCGTCAGCCCCATCCTCTCCAGCCCTTCCCAGTGTTCTTGTGCTTTTGAGGTGGGAAATGAATCAGTTGACCAGACACTAACCGTATCCGCACTTTGATTCCTGAGAACTCGCCCCTGTCCTTCATTCTAGCACTGCTCCTCTGTTCATCCTGTGTGGTTACCTGGTAAATCCATATTTATTGGGATAGTGAAAGTAATGCGGTGTGTCGGTAGCTCTGAAACCAGAAAAATAACAGGCCGCTTCTCACCCTCCTCATTCGTTGTCCCCGGGCATCGGGAAGGGGAAGCTGGCCCTCAGATCCTTCAGCCTGGTTTATCCCTGCAGCTCAGGAAAGGAGTACCTGCAGAGTGGAGCACACTCAGCTGTAAATAAAGAAAACCCAACTACAGGAGGCTGGACAAATCAAAGTTTATTTTTCCTATGCTTTTCACCTCGCCTGGGGTAGAAGTCCTTCTTTCCTCACTTCTCCCAGACAGCCTCAAGACATTGTGTGCAACATTCCATGGAGGAAGAAGGGAAGATAAACCTGCCCAAAGCATGTACCTATCTATCCTCTTACTTCAGGAAAAGCTTCTTAAGAAACCGCCCCTCACCCAGTCGAAGCAAACCTTCTGTACTGGGTTCCTTGTTCAGAACTAGATCACGTTTCGTCCGTAGCTGCAAGGGAAGCTGGAAGGACGGGCCAGAGAGACCGTGATTGCTTAGACCAGTTAGCCACAGCTTTTCTCCTTGGGCAGGAAGCTCTGTCATTCTGAGCACAAGTGACATTCTTTTAGCCAGGAAGGCACAAGGACATGATGTGAGATTGACAACCAAAGGTGTCTGCCCACCCACCCCTCCATGGCAAGAGTCCAGGAGTCCGTGAGCTCTTCTCACCGGCTTATCAACAGCATGATTGATGAGCCCGTGCTGGGAGGTTGCCCAGTCCACTGCTCAGGTTCCCCCGGTCACTTCTGTCCTGCATGAACTCACCATCTGTCCGTGCTTGGCGTGTGAGGACAGCTTAGGTACGGAGTTGGCCTGAGATCCAGCCAGTCTCTAGATCCCGGCAGGGAAGCAGGCGTCTTGCTCAGAGAGGGGCGGCTGGGAGCAAAGCCCGGGGGCTCCCGGCTGAGGAAGCCAGGCTGCGGAAGGGCCTGGGCAGCGAGGGGACTCGAGGGGCCACGCAGCCCCGCCACTCCCTGGCGTTTACCTGTTCTAACTCCATCACCACTGCCAGCCCGCGGGTGCTTTGAAGGCAGGGGCAGTCGGTGACTTACCTATGACCCCTCTGCGCGTCCCCCGAACTAACTAGCTCAGCGCCTGGAACGTGCCTGGGGCTCTATAAATAGTTTCCATTGAGTGAACGTGCTAACAGAAATAAATAGATCAGTACCCAAGACATGGGGATATCTTGGCTGAAGGGTGTACTTGGGCACTTAGAGGGACTTCGGGTGCTAACCGACCTCTCTGCCAAGCGGGTGAACCCTGGGCCTCGCAGCCCTGGGGAGAGGCTGGCTGGGGGGTTTTGGGAGTCACTTGTCCTGGCGTAACTGTCAGCTGTAAGTTGCCCCTTAAACCTCTGTGACTCCAGTGCTCTCCCCAGAAGCGGGTGGGCAGCTGGTTTGTGGGCGGGGAGTAATTCCGTAAAGCAGTTTGGGCAAATTCTGACATCTTTAAAAGAGTCTGTCTTTCTGCGTCCAGGGTCTTCAGACTCCTCGTCCCCTGGGCTCAGGGACCAAGTGGCTCCCCGGGGTGTCTGCAGAGACAAACTCTGAGGCTCTGCCCGCCCTGAGCGCCGGCCGGGCCGGGGGTTTGCTTGTAGTCAAGGCTAGACCCTCCGAGCCAGCTCAGCGCAAGGGACGCACGACCCGGCCTGCCGCCCAGGCCAGCTGCCGCCCAGAAGCCGTCAGAACTCACCCGCAGCTGCCACTGTCCCGGCCGGAGCCATCTAAATCCTGCGCAGAGCCTGCGTCCCTTCCAGCATTTGGTCCTGAACAGGCAGCCTGGTGCTGGTTCCAAAATAGCCTCTTCCATGGGGCTTGTCAGACGTCCTGGTGCCTTTTAGGATAAACATCAAAAATAGTTCCCCCAAGTCAGGAACGAGCTCACCCATCGGGCCCCACCCATGATGGGCCCAGGGGCCCCAAACCCACCCCACACGTGAACATCATGCCGCAGACGTGGAAGGAGGTGGCCGCACGTGGGGCTGGTGGGAGGGCGGGCCTGCCTCTCCGTGCGGTTGTGATGTGACACGCTTCCAGGTTCAAAGCCGGTGCAACTGAGAGTCCATTTGCCTTCCGACTTTCTCCTTTGAAGGGAGGAATCCTGAGGCTGTCCAGGAAGACGTTTCTGTAGTCTCTTAGAACGAAGCCCGTGTTTTTGCTGTGTGACGTGCTGTTGCCTCGTGTGACTAAGCAGGTTTGGTGGTGGAATTGTCCCTGCTGCCCCTTAGGGTGCCACGGGAGACACCGGCCGGTTGGTCCAAGCTCCTGTGACCTGCTTCCCTGCCCTCCGCTGACTTGGCACCTGGCAGCTAAGTTGATTGATGCTTGTCCGTGAGGGGCCCCTACCTGTGTCTGTGTGTCTGGCTGCTTCTCTCCAAGGGGCCTCAAGTGTCACCTTTCTGGGGAGCATCCTGACCCCAGGAGGCCAGGCTACAGGTTGGTTCTGTGCCTGGAACCCCCCAGCGACCTGTGCCCTTTGCTGTCACTTCCTGTCCAGCTTGGTGCCTGGCTCCCTGGCTCCCAGGACGCGGTGAGCTCTTCCTAGGCGGGACAAGGCCTTGATCGTGTTTGCATTCGCCCTAGGCGCTGGACGTCCTACCGCGCGAGACGGGGAGCAAGTGAGGCCGCGCTCTGCCGCGGGGCTGTGGGCCGCGCTGCTCACCGGCCTCCCCCTTTCCGCTTGCCTCCCTCAGACGTGCTGTGCCCCAGCGTGCGCGTGGAAGGAGACCGCTTTAAGCAGACCAACGGCGGCACCCAGGAGATCACAGGTGAGGGGGGCGCCGGCTGGGCCCCTGTGGCCCCGTCTGGCAGGGGCGGCTCTGCGATCCCACTCTCATTCCCACTCTGACCAAAGACCTGATAGGATGGGTGGCACCACGCAGGCGGCCCAGCAGTCAGGCAACGCAGGGGCTCCTCTGGGGCTTGGGGTGACCCTGTGGGGCTCACTCACGGCTGCGCTGGCAGGAGTGGGTGGGCGAGGGCTGGTGAGTAGTGAGCAAGCGATGGGCAGGACGGGCAAGAGGGTGAATCAACAGGCTTCGGGAGCGAGGGAGAGAGTGAGTCAGAGTTAAAAATACACCAGTGCATCAATGGCCGCTGCTCGGAGGCTGTTTGTGGGTGCCGGGACGTTTGGGGACACGTGGGGCGTGGCCCAGGTGGCTTCCTGTCATCCTGTTAGGGGTGAGCATTGGCATGCTCCTCCCTGTGGCCTGGCGTCCTGGTCTTAGGGACATTCCCCCCCCTCGGGGACAGCAGTCCTGCCCTTCTGCCCGGTGCCCCCGTCAGGCTCCTCCTGGGCCGTGAGCCGTGGTGATCAGGACCAGGTTCTTTGGCAGGGCTGCCAGGCCCCTCCCCCGTCCGGGACCAGCCAGGTCAGGGCGCCGCGCTGACCACGAGGAGGTGCCGGCATTGGCATCTGGGGCCTGAGGGATGTTTCTAGAATGCAGCAGGCTGTGCTGAGAGTGTGCATAGCAGTGCAGTGTCATCAGCAGTCCCCGGGGGCAGCCCTCGGCCAGTGGCTGGTGACGAGGAAAACCTCCGCCCTGCTGCCCCTCAGGGGTCATGCTGAGGTCCCCTGTGACCCCGCTTCCCAGCTCCCAGTTGGGTCTGGCTGCAGTCAGTCTGCGGGCAGTAGGCCGGGACCACACCCACAGCTGCCGGTGCCCCTGCCCTTGACCCTCTGCCTTGTCTGCCTCCCCGAGCCCTGAGGACGGGCCCAGAGGGAGAGGCTGCCGCTCACCCCCTTCTCCCGCAGAGCCCTGCCTGGTCTGTGGCGGGTGCCCAGTGAGGGGCTGCCCCCTCCAGGCTTCCTTGTGCAGCCCTCACTTGGTTAACGCCATGACACGCTTACGGCCGAGTCACTCTGTGCGGAGGGTGAAGCTGCTGGCCGGTCCCGTCGGCCCCATCGGCTGCCTGGGCGTCAGCCAGGCCCTGGCTGACCTGTTGTCCGCTGACCTCGAGCACGGGCGTGTGTCCAGCTCCGGCCGGGAGGCTCGCGTTGAAGTCCCTCCTGAAGTCGAATTGTGCCCTTGCTGCTTTACCAACACCTGGCCTCCCGAGCGGTGACTCCTGTGTGGCAGTTTCTCTCCTCAGCGATTCCTTGTCCAGGGTACAGTCCACAGAAGGGACAGTGACAGCCGTCAGCCTGAGCTTCTCATTTAACCCTTGCTGCACCGAGACAGGCGCACAGCTGGGGACACCTGCCCGACCTGTGGCACTCGGGGGCCTGGGAGGCAGGGAGGGAAGGCGGGAGGGAGGACGCATGAAGGCGAGGACGGTGTCTGCCACCTGGACGCCAGAACACCAGGCTTTCCTGTCACTCTGCAGACGGACGCGTGTTCTACTGCAGATGAACTCACTCTTGGTGGAATGTTCAGCGTGTACATGTGTGCACACACATGTGTGCATGCAGAGCTGTGGACAGATTCTTTGCGCCCTGGCACATGAAGAGGGCCTGCTGAAGAGCTTGTCCGGTGATTGAATGAAAGGGGACCCTGTCTTCAGAGTCCATAGTGTCCTTCTGGAGCCCTGAAATGTCCCCTTCGCTCTGTGGGCTTCAAGGTCCCCAGGAACACATCACAGTGCCGGATGGGCGTTGATCAGCATGCTGGGCGCACGGCCTGTCTGTGGCTCCCACAGGTCCAGCGTCCCCTATGCTGGCCCCAGCCCAGGAAACAGGTCCAGCCAGGAGGAGGGTCACAGAGAGATGGAACCTCAGACTCGCAGCTCCACCGCGACTGGGTAATGGGAGAAGCTGCTCCCTCTGGGAAAATGTGTTTCCCCGAAGCCTTACCTCCAGGTTTTTCCGTAAATGACCTGGACTATCGCTAGGGCGTACCTGGGCTGGGGCAGTGAGGCTGTGAGGACAGCTGAGGCAGTTTGGAGGCAGAGGTCTTGGGCTGGCCGGCTGCTCACCCTCCAGGGGCCGGGGGCCATGTCCTGACACCTCGGAGGCTCCGTTTCTCCACGTGGGTAACAGTGGACCTGACCTTGTGTCTGTGAAGATCCCTCTTGGTGCTGATAACCAGAGGTTTTGCAGATTCAAGCCACTGAAGGTGTCCTGCAACTTCCTGGGGACTTGGCCATGGGATACAGTGCGGGTCTGAAATTTAGCCACAGTCTGCCCGCGCTTCTCTCCCCTTCTGCATAGACTCTGTGTCCAGACAGCCCCCAATCCCGGAGTTAGCCTCCCTCCCCTCCCAGCCCCGTCTTAACCAAGCCTGTTCTCACAGCCTCCCGGCCCCTCCATCCCTGGCTACCAGAGTCCCTTGGAAAAATGGAAACCAGATTGTGTTTCCCCTTGGCTGTGAAGCTCCCCAGCAACTGCGGAAATAAATTCAGATTCTCCCGCCCGGCTGGCAGAACCCAGCCTGTCTGACCTCTTTCAAGCCAGCGTCCCCTCACTGTGTCTCCTGGCACCCGACATGGCCAGGATTCCCAAAAGGGACCTGGCTGCCTTGGGTCCAGTAGCCTTTGCACACCCAGCTGCCTTATAAGGCACTTCCTCCTCCCCCGTTTGCTCAGATTTCACGTGTTCCTCAAATTCAGGCTGAGCCTTGCCTCCTCTTGGAAGCCCTCCCTGGTTGGCAAGGAAAATACTCCCTATACTTCTAATCAAGCCCATTTATCAACCCTGATCATGTGTATGTCTGCTTCCCATTAGACCCTGAACTTGGGGGCTGGGAGTTTGTCCTGCTCATTATTGGAGTGTGAGCAGCCAGTGGGACATCGACCATGTAGGAGGAGGCCCTTATGGTCTGGTGAATTCCTTCCTCCTCTCCTCGCCTCCCTCCACATATGGTGCTGCAGATGAGAACAGCTACAAAAGCCCCGGCCTTTTTTAGGATAGAAACCCGAATCAGACCAGGTCCCCATTTCCCAAACTGCTCACCACCCCTTGGGGGCGGACCAGCTGTGTGCAGCTTGGCGGCCATCTAGTTAATTGCCTGTTGTTCCGAGTTTTTGATGTTTAAGTCTTTGTTTTTGTCTGTTGAAACACATGAAAGTAGAACCAGAAAGTAGAGCACATATTTGTTTTTGCAAAACTTTTGTTTTTGGTTGTCCCACATTGAACCGCTAGCGGGAAACCCAGCTCATGGCAATTTCCAGGGACAGGTGACAGGGCTGTGAGGCGGGAGGACAGGCCCATCCTCACCCCTGAGTCCCATAGGGCGGCACAGGGTGCACGGCCGCCAGCTCCTGGACACGAGTGGACACTGCGGGAGCCTCCGGGGGCTGGACCGGCGTGAGACCTCGGCGCTCCGCGCAGTTACCTGCACCATGTGGGCGGGAGTCGTGGAGCTGCAGAGCCCAAGAAGGGGGACAGGACAGGGCCCAGGGCTGAGTGACAGCCTCTCCCCACCGTCGCTCCCTCAGTTAAGGTGCCCGCTCCTCCTGAGCAGCACCTCTGGCCTGCACCCCAGCGCTTCCAGGCCGTGCCGCTCCCCGAGTTTTGTCCGCCTGCCCCAGGCTAGTGGAGGCGACAGGCGCGGGCCCCTGCTGGGTGCAGCTCTGCCCTCGGACCTGCGGGCACCTGGAGGTGGCAAGCCTGCGAGGTGTGCCCCTGCCCCTGCGCAGGGGGAAGGCACGAGGGTGCTGACTGCGTCCCTCCCCAGTGCTGGACAGCTTCCAGGCCCCAGACGGACTGGCTGCAACACCTGTTCCTGCCAACCCGGCTCTTTCTGGAACAGACCCTGAGCCCTAAGCAGCTTCTACACCCTTTACCTCTTGGTGCCCGTACCCCAGAGCCTGGGACTGCGGCCCTGCAGGGCCTTCTTGCCCCATCACCCTGTTCCCGGCCCTCGGGACACTTCCAGGTGCAGGGCCCTGGTGCACTCAGCAGCCCTTCTGGTCATGTTGTGTGTGGGTGGCCCGGTCGGCTGCACCGCTGGCCCTAGCCGGGGCGTGTCTGTGACGAGCAGAGCGCGGAGCTGCAGGGGCGCCCTACGCCTTCCGTCCCCACACGGTGCTTCAAGAGCAACCTGTGTGAGGGGAGCGTCTGCTGCCAGCCTCCCGACACCCAGGTTCCCTGCCAGTGTCACAGCCAGGACACCTTCGCTCGGCTGTACGCCAGGACCTTCATAGCGCTCCCATTTGGGTGGAAAGCCCAGCACCTGCACTTCTCAGCACTTTTCCCCTGGGAGAGGGATCAGGAATGGAGGCTGAACCTCTGCCTACTTCCCGTTGCTCACGTTCGCTCCGGAGAGACATCTGAACAGCCCCCGGGCAGTGGCCTCTGCGGAGGGGGATGGGCTCCTCCTTGGCCCCGGGCTCCTGGCTCCGGTCTCACCCCAGTGCTTGTCTTTGCACAGGTTTCGACCTGATGGATCTGTTCAGCGTGAAGGAGACCTTGGGGAGGCGAGAGAACGGGGCGCACAGCTCCTACGTCCGGATGGGCTCCTTCCCGGTGGTGCAGAGGACGGAGTGAGTGGCCCCTGCCGGGAGCCTGTGGGGGCAGCCTCAGCTGTGTGCTCATCAGGGTTTGCGTGTCCCCGGTGCCCGGGAGGGCCACCCAGATGGACACCCTGAGCCCCTGATCCGGGAATTCCACCCGTTTCTCAGCGGACTGTTGCCATGGTGTTTATTGGCTCCCTGGGCCTTCTGCAAACCTGTCCCTACAGACTGGGTGCTGGTCACCCCTCCATGCCTGCGTTTTGCTAGCGGTACCTTAACAGCAGACGTTTGTGGTTCTGGGCACATAGCTGCGTCACACGGCAGGCAGAGCGCCACCCACAGCCACCTAGTTGCTTTGGCCAGGGGAGAGCCAGTGTCACCATGTGCTAGGTGCCTGGCCTCCACAGATTACTGCGTGGCCCTGTGCTTCTGTAACGTCATGCTGCTCCCCTGACGTGTGTGTGCTGGGCCCACTGCTGAGAGAGGACTACGGGGTAGGGATGCGTCCCAGCTTGCGGCCAAGGGCTGATGGCAGTGGCTTTGTTGTGTTGGCATCTGCTCATCCTTCTCCATCTTAGAGCCCTTTCCTTGCTTCCAAGTGTCCAGGTGTGGGCAAAAGTAGGCCCCCAGTGGTGCGCGCAGAAACACCGAGTTTATTACTGTACGTTCGTCACTCCGTTATCTTCCAGAGGCACAACCGCAAACCTCCTTTTGTGGTTGCCCTGCCTCGCCCACCCTGTATGGACGTGGAGGCTGGGAAAGCCTGTGCATGACAGGCCCCCTGCCTATGTGGCCTCCAGGTTGGCCCTGGCCTGCCCTTGTCTGGCTGCTGTCCGCATCCTGGACCTTCCGGAGCGTGGACACTGCTCTGTTCAGAGGTCGATGTGAGGTGCTGGCTGATGCCCCCTGGTCCACGCTCCCCAGGACGCAGAATGGAGGCTGCAGTTCGCACTTCACTCCCCGCCTCCTCCGTCCTCACCGTTCTTACGGTTTAGAGCAGCCAACACAGACCGCTTCCCTTTAAAGCAGGAACAGGGACGAGCCGCCGCAAAGGAGAGAGCGCACACCCTGCAGAGTCGGCGGGCTGCGCGGTTACCTTTCTGAGGCGTCCGGAGCAGGGTGGCCCGCGGGGCTGGGTGGTTCCGGATGGGGGCTTCGGCCTTGTCCTGAGTGTCCTGAGGAGGCCTTCCTGTGAGGGTCCACGTGTGTTTTCGTGGTGAAACGGAGGAAACGAAGTAAACCGGCAGAGCTCTGACATTTCTGGAAGGACTAGCATCCCTTCCATTTCCAACACTTTGAAACGTACGCCGCAGACCCAGGTGCAGTTTTAACTGCGGGCGCGTCTTGTTCATAGAGAAAAGGGTGTCGCTTTCATTATTTGCGTTTTTCTCACTTTTTTGCCCCTTAAAGGGCATGCTGCTCACCTTATCTGGTTTGTTTCTCCCCAGTACAGCAGAATGAGGTGAGCCAGGCAGGAAGGCTTCTTCTCTTTCACCCGGTGTGACGTTTGAGACTCGGAATGGGCTGCCACTCGCTCCGTCGTTCAGTTCGAGATGCAGAAGTGGCCCCAGACTCAGGCCCTTCAACCCCACACCCCTCACCTTCGACACTGTGACCTCGAGATTGGCCACCGTTTTTGTGGAAAGGATTTGATCAGGCCATTCTATTTCCTATTGCTAGTCTGTTAATGACCTTGCTCCCTGTTCTAACTGTAGTAACTTTCTGTTTTCCTTCTCTATGTACGTATATAGCCTGAGAAAGAGTCTCAGTCCTCCCCTCCCCACTCGTATAGCTAAATAGACGCATGTAGGTACAGACGTGTAAATATGGTATAAATACGTAGATGTAATAACATATAGCACACACCTGTAGGCATCTATGTACCTATAGACACACACACACACGCACACACGTGTGCATTATTTCCAAGGTATAAAGGAACGTGTGTTTAGACAAAAGCAAAAGAAGAGCCGGACCCCTGAATGAAAGGAGGGAAAAGGGAAGTGAAGTGAAGCGTCTCCGGCTACAGAACCTGTGTCTGCGGACAGGAGGGCGGGTGCCAGGCGGTGACCTCGTGTTCCCAGGCCCTGACACACTCCAGCAGCTGAGTGAGACCTGCTCCGGGAGCCTGGGTGTATCCTGGCTGAGGCCCCAGCCCGGACAACGACTCGGAACAGCCAGGCCAGCTCCCAGCTTAGGCCTGTGAACCCAGAATCAGAGCCGGACGACCAGACTCGGCCAAAGGAAGGGTCCCCAGGGGTCCATGAGTCTGAGAATCAGGAACCCAGCAGCCCCCGCGTTTCCCATCCTGGCGCCCTGGCCAGACGCTGATGGAAGCCAGCGCCAGCGCTGTGTCGGGCAGCTTGCTGCCCCCGGTCTGCGGGGCGGAGGTGCAGTCCTGGTGGGTCAGGAGAGAGCTGGGGACAGGCCCCACTCCGGGCAGCTGCGCCTGCCACTCCCCAGCCCACTGCTTCAGCTACAGAGGACCCCTTCCTTCCTCCTAGCTTCCTGCCGGGGACAGCCTCCTTCCTGAATTGGGAGGGGAGCTGCAGGGGGCTGGGGACCCCCCCAGGGGGGCTGGCTGCCAGGCTCGTGAACCCTGGGCTCTGGAGACGGAAGGAGGCTGCCGCAGGGACAGGGACGGGAACCAGGCAGGGCAGGTGGCCTTGATGCTGGGGAGCAGCTGGAGAGAAGCCGGGACTCTCAGCTGCTTTGGCGGTGGGCACTGGCCATGTAGCCCCTCCTGTGTCTGGTGTCAGGGACGGGGATGCTGGAGAGACGGAAGTGTCTGTGGGTGGGTTTGAAGGGGCTGAGGGCAGGGTGAGGGCCCGTGGAGGGGCGCAGGGAGGGCCTCCCCAGGGCTGCCTGCGGGCCTGGTGGGAGGAAAAGGCAGTGAAGGCTGGCGGGAAGGTGGAGTTCACACATGTTTAGCAGGTACCCTGGGTAGGATTTGGACCCAGGTACATGGCCCTCCATGTGAGCCTTGCTCTCATCACTAAGCCTGGGGTCTCGTGTCTGTCTGTCACCCTCCAGGGACGTGTTCCCCCAGGGTCTGCCGGATGAGTACGCCTTTGTCACAACCTTCCGCTTCCGGAAAAGCTCTTGGAAAGAAGACTGGTACGTCTGGCAGGTCATCGACCAGTACGGCATCCCGCAGGTACGAGCCGTGTGGGTCCCCGTGGGCCTGCAGCTTTCTGCATCCGTCTCAGAGGTGGCCTCGCTGCCAGGCGCTCTCCCGGGCCTCTGTCCTGGGCCTCGGAGCGCCAGGGGCGGGTGCCTGTGGGGAGCCTGTGGGGAGCATCAGCCCAGCAGAGGGGCGCAGCTTCTCCCGGGGACAGGCAGCCGGCAGGATGAAGACCTGTTCCTGTCTTAGGGGTGCTCTGCCTGACCGGGGGCCTCTGGCCCGTGCTGGGTCTGCAGCAGCAGCAAGCTTCAGGGTGTCGTGGAAGAAGGGGCTCTGGGCCACGAGACCGGGGTTCAGACCTCGTGTGCGCCCGTTTCTGGGGGTGGGCCCTGAGTCTTGGTGTTCTCAGCTGCAAAGTGGAACACAGATTCCACCCTGAACAGCTGGTGGAAACATCTAGAGCAGTGCCTGGGCCCCGCACAGTGGTGGCCGTTTTACGAGATACGCTCTGGCCTGACCCTGGAAGCTCTGATGCCGGCTCCGCCCTCCAGAGCGGCCGTGCGGCTGAGGGTGGCAGACCCGCCCCAGCATCAGAGTCGTCAGCAGGGGTGTCAGTCTGAGACCCACGTGCCACCAGGTCTGTGCTCTCCACGTCCCAGCGCCCCACCGCAGCCCAGCCCCCCGCCACAACCTGCCACCTGCCACAGCCTGACAGGCTTTTCTCGGGGAGGACAGGCCCCCCAGAGCTGGTTAGGGCTGGACCCTGTCATGGCATGTGTGTGCTTGTCCACACATGCACCAGGACCTCAGGATGGGTCTGAGCGTTTCACATGCCTCAGCCCCACCATAGCCCTGCGAACTGATCTGCTGTCACCGTAGGGGGCAGGGACGGGACCACAGTGAGTGCAGGCCCCGGGCGTGCGTGTTGGAGGTGCAGAGGACAGGTGGGGCTGGAGGCCAGGCAGTTCCTGTCCCCACCCGTAAGTCCTGACGGACACGCTTTCAGTTCAGAGTCAGGCCGAGTGACCTCATTCTGAAGGGTGGGAGGTGCGATTCCTGGCCAGAGGCATTTCCGGAGAGCAGGCTGCTGGCTGTGACCTCACCCAGCGCCATCTGCAGCCGGCGGCCCTGCTGCCCCTGTGCCGACCTGCAGCTCGGGGCTGGGCGCCTGCCAGGGCGTGCCTGTGGCCGGCCACACCCCGCCCCCGCCTCGCGCCTCTTCCTCCGCGGCGCTGGCCCGGCCACCTCCCCTGTCTGCAGGGTGGCCGGCCCTCAGCCGCCTCGGGCTCCTTTTCAAAGAGGCTCCTGGCCAGTCAGCTCCCTGGAGCAGGCCTGGTGGGGTCCCTTCCCTGGCAGTGCAGAAGGGTCCACTTCCGTGCCCTGGCGGCATCCTGGCTAGACACAGGGGAATGGAGCAGAGGGGTGTTAGCAGCTGCCCCATGTCCTCAGCCATTACAGGTCTGTCCACGCAGGTTTCCAGACACATGACCGCATTTGCTGGTAACAACCAGTCTTGAAAGTTGGCTTTTCCCCTGTTGCCACTTGGAGAAATGGAGGGGCATTCGCTGATTCCTGACATGGTTAAGAGGCAGGAAGGAGGCTGGCGTGGCTGGGGCGGCATGTGGAAGCAGTTCTAGGTGAGGTGTGGGTGCTGGGAGGCCAGGGTCCATGGCCTTGCAGACACGTGTGGGACTTCCATCAGCACAGGCTCTGGGAGGTGGGCAGGGCTGGGGCGAGGGACTCTGCTGCAGTCGCCTAGGAAGGAGATGACATTGGCCCAGATCAGGCAGGGCGAGCAGGCTGTGGAGATATGGTCAGATGCTGGGTGTATCTTGAAAATAAAATTCATAGAGATGAATTCATTTAACCCTCATAACCACTCTGGGGCCTGGGCACTGTTACCAGCTCTGTTGCGTAAGGGAGGTCAAACAGCTGCCCAAGGTCACACGGCCAGACAACAGTGTGGGTTTTTGAGGAACGTTTTCATCAAGTGGCCGGGTGCGGGGAGCTAATGAGGTCAAGGTCCTCGGGGAGCCTGGATGGCCGGGGCAGGCGTGGTGGGGGTTAACGGAGGTGGCGGTGCTGGGGTCGCGGGGAGGGTGCATGGGACAGGAGGGGCACAGGCTGGTGGGTCTCACAGCTCGAGTCCCCACACCCGGGGGCTCACCGTCCCACAGGGATGCGCTCCGGCTCAGCGGGTCTGAGGTTGTGACCTGGGTCCCAGTCCGGGTGCATACAGGAGGCGACCAGGCAGTTCTCCTCTCAGCACCAGTTCCTCTTCCCCTTCCTGATCCCCTTCCTCACTCTCTAAAGCCATGACGGAAGTGTCCCCGGGTGAGGATTAAAAACAGTAAAGGACAAGTGTTCTTTCCGGTGAAGAGTCTCCAGGAGCTGAGATGGGGATGCTGGCGTCCAGTGCGCTCAGTGCGTGTGATGCGGGTGGGCAGCCCCGGCGGGTGGGTGTCACCAGCGCTGCCCCACGGAGCAGGAAGCGAGGCTCAGGCCTGCGAGGGGCCAGCGGCGGAGGGTCACAGCCAGGACCCGGCTCCGCGGCCCCCAGCCCCCCTTCCCCGCAGCTCAGGGACCTCTGGCCCTGCCCTCCCCAGGTCTCCATCCGGCTGGACGGCGAGACCAAGGCGCTGGAGTATAACGCCGTGGGGGCCGTGGAGGATGCCGTCAGGGTGGTCTTCCGTGGCACCCGGGTCGACGGCCTCTTTGACCGGGACTGGCACAAGATCGCCCTGGGCATCCAGGCCGGGAACGTCTCCCTGTACGTGGACTGCGCGCTGGTGCAGACGCTGCCCATTGAGGAGAGGGAGAACATGGACATCCAGGGCAAGACGGTGGTCGGCAGGCGCCTCTATGACAGCGTGCCCATCACGGTGAGCACGGCCGGGCCGCGGGGAGGGGCGGGTGGCGGGGCCAGACGGGGCGCAGGGCCCGCCTGGAACTGCGCCGGGTTCTGGGCTCCGGAGACTCACTCTGTGCCCTGTTCCTCCTTTCAGTTTGACCTGCAGCGGATTGTGATTTACTGTGACTCCCGCCATGCAGAACTAGAGACTTGCTGTGACATCCCCACGGGTCCGGTGAGCCAAGGCTCTTGCACGGAGAGCTTGGGAGGAAACAGGTCCTTGGCCTCCAGAAGGGGAGGTGTCCGGGGCCTTGGAGGGGTGGTTGGGGTTCAGGGAACGCTAGCCACCCCGATGGAACCCGGAAGGGAGTCAGGTGATCATGCTGCAAACCCAGTCCTGGTCCAGAAGATGAGCAGGGTCATGCAGGTGCCCCCGGGTCCTGGTGTCCGTCTTTACCCACTGAGGCCGAAGGCCCATGGGGACGCGCGGCTCTGGGTACAGGAGGCAGAAGCTGGCAGCGTGTCCCCAGGAGGGCCTGACTGTCCTCACCCAGGTGCTCCAAGGAGGAGGGGCCGCCAAGCCCTGGGCTGGGCAGCCGTACTGGATGGGGCAGGTCGGGGGCAGGTTGGGGGTGGGACTCAGAGGGGCAGGATAGACCCTCTGTATGGCTCAGTCTCTTCCTGGGACCTGCCTGCTCCTCTTCAGGTACCCCCCTCTCCTACCACTTTGCAAAATCTCAGCACCAGGGCCGCTCAAAGGTGGGAATAGCAGAGTCTGCTTTCCCGGCCGCAGGTGAAACCCTGGCGCTGGTTGTCCGGTCCTAGGACACAGCGAGCGCTGGGTCTGTCGTCCTCCTCAGCAGACCCCTGACTGTCAAGAGAGGATGGGGTGTGGGGAGGTGGTGAGGGTCTGCAGCAAGTCCTCAGTGGGCCCCTGTGGGTGCGGGACACCAGCTGTCCTGTTAAGTCCTGCTCAGGGCCTCGCCGCCTGCGGAGGTGGACAGAGTCTGCGTGCGGTGGTGCTGAGGGTCCAGAGCAGAGGCTGAGCCCGGGCCCCTCGCTCTCCAAGGCCTGGAAGTGCCAGGACCTGCCGTCGGACATGCCTTGCCCGCCCAGCTCACACTCGGGCCCTGGGGACCCCCATTCCCCCTCGCCTGTTCAGTTCTGAGGGAGCTGCAGATGAGGACTGCGGGGGCGGTGCTGGGTGAGGTCGGGCGCTGACCCTCTGCACTTGCTCCAGTGCCAGGTGACCGTGCTGACCGAGGCCCCACCCCCGCCGCCGCCGCCGCCCACCCCTGGCAGCGAGCACGTCGGGTTTTTGAAGACGATCAACTGCTCCTGCCCAGCTGGAGAAAAGGTACCTCCTGCAGCCCAGCCTCAGCCCCTCGCCTGAGCCTCGGATCCAAAGGGGTGGGCCGGCCAGCAGCACCAGCGGTGGAGATGGGAACTCCCCACCATGCTCGCGTCCCTCCTGGGACCTCAGGCTCCCAGGCTCCGTGACTCTCAGGCCAAGGAAGCGTTTGTGCTCCTTGGACCTCTCGTTTCTTGCTTCTGTGCATGCTAGGACGGGAGCTTTCCAGACCCAGCTCCGGTTTGCCTTTTCCTAAAGTCGGGGCGGTATCCCGAGATTTTCCTGGCGCCCACCTGCGTCCGCTCCACTCCCGTGCCGGGAACCCAAACACGATTTGGCTTGAGAGTGGCTGAGAAGGGCTGTGGCCCGGATTTAGGTCTGCTCTGTGGACATGGCCCCTCCCTTTCTTCTTGGTGGTGTTTTTCCTGAGCTGTGCTCTGCCGTCTCAGTGCCTCTGTGAGTAGCTTTCATGCGTCTTGTTCTAATTTTATAAACGAGTGTGCGTCTGTGAATAGCAGCACCATCCATTACCTAGATGAGGTGCCTGAGCCCTTTATCCGGGCCGTTCTGTGGACCAGGGGCCTTTGATAGGGAAAAAGTATCCACTGGACAGAACAGGCGTTGGAGGGACGTGGGAGACACAGACCAAAATACGTAATCTCGGCTGAAGTTCGTTGCAGTGGACACGCTCGAAGGATTTCAGTAATAGTCTCCTTTCCATAAGCTGACCCAGGTCACAGTCCCTCCCTCTTTCCACCCAGAGAGCCGGGTCCTGAGACACAGGGAGTCCCCCACCCCAAAGCTCTGAGTCAGGCGAGGCTGAGGGGCGCCGGCCCTGCCGCTGGAAGGGCTGCTCCGAGCTGAGGCTTCCTCTGGGCAGCAGGCGGCGTGAAGGGCTGGGTCCTGGTGCCAGGTGGACAGCAGGGGGGCGCCGAGGGCACACGCTCCGTGCTGGGCGGTGCCTCCTCCTTGGCCCCTTGGCCACAGATAGTCTGTTGATCCGGCTTGTGCCTGTCAGCGAAGTGGCAGAAGCAGCCGTGTGAACCCAAGCTCTTTGGCCTCTGTGCTTGCATGAAGAGCCCAGAGGAGAGGGTAATGGCGTGGGGTCTGGGCCACTCAGTGCTGTGCACGCAGGTGGCCTGTCCCAGGGAGGGCGGCCGGACCCAGCTCCGTCCAGTACGTGGTTCCCAGGGGCAGGCCCCTGCCAGGGCAGTCTAGGCTCAAGCAGGCCTGCCCTCCCTGTCCCACCCATTCCCCACTCCCGGCCCCCGGACACACCTGGCTCCCCACTCACCTCCTGGGTGCAACTTACGGGCCCCCCAGATTCCTCCCACCCTGTGTGGCTGTAGGGGGTTCCCAGCGGCCGTTCCAGCCTCATCCCACTCCGTTCCCCTCCTGGTGCCCTGCAGGCCAGGCCTCTGGCTCCCGGGAACACCAGGGTCGGGGTCTTCTGCCTCCTGGCATGGCCAGCGCCTCCTGCCTGGTGCACCCTCCCCAGGGTGTCCCCCTTATCCTGCTGCGTTGCTCTTCTTTCAAGAGGCCCCACGGGCTGCTCCTGAGCACGCTGCTGTCTGAGAAACCCCTTAGCCCTCCCTCCAGGTAGCCACTGCTCAGCTCGCCACGCACAGCTGTTCAGTAGGCGCCTGCTGTTTCCAGGGCCCTGCGACCCTTTGCCTGTCCTGCTGCCGCCTAGTGTAGCAATTATCTCGTTGTCCTAAAAACACCTGCTCGTCGTTCCTCCCGTAGAAGAGTTCCAGGCAGCAGAGAAGAGCGTGGGCGTGTCTGTGTATTTAGCTATTAATAGGTAGCTGATGCTAAATCATCATGGGAATGAGGGATAAGTGGTCCAGAGTATGAGGGATGGACAGCCCGATGGGTGGTTATGGATGGACAGACAGGTGGGTGGGAAGGGTAAAGAACACACCCTCTCTTTCTCACTGGCAGGACAAAGCCCAGCTCTTCAAGATTATCCATCGTTCTGGAAGTGCTGAGCCTCAGGTGCTGGGTGGTATCACCTCGTAAGCCGCACCTGTATTTGGTCATTTAGTTACTTTTGATCGCACCCACTGTGTGCTGAGCGCTGGGGCTTGGAGTCACATAGCACGTGGCCCTCAACAGTCCACAGTCTCCCCTCTGCCTGGGGCACCCCAAGCTCCGAGGCTGACAGCCGCCAGGCGTGTGGGAGGGGGTCTGCCCCCCGCAGAGGGAGCCCCGTGGCTCCACAGCCCCTCGTTACGCAGAGGCCCCTCGCCCGCCACCCTCAGCTCCTCAGAAAGCGCGAGGCAGGGGGCCCGGAGCCTGGGCGCACTTTCCTGGGCCGGAGCTCTGGCCGCAGCCTGGCTTGGGTTAGACGACACTTCCTGGCTCGCCGAGGCCCTGCTGCCTCTGAGACCAGGCGCTGGGGTGAGCGTGGCCTGCGCAGGGACCCGGTGGGCGCTGTGCGCCGCCCCACACTCGACCGTGACCGTCTCCCCTGCAGACGGCCACTGGCGTCTGTGAGCACACGCCTGACGTGTGTGCAAGGCCGCCAGGGCGCGGGCATCTGCCCTGACAGGCCGTGCACGTGTCGGTGCCGTAGCCTCACCGTTTCTGTCATGGCCGGGTGACGTTTGCTCACACACAGCGGCATGAATCGTGCTGCATGCTTTTATTTCACCTGCACCCACACGTCACCACGTGTGACGACACGTCCTGTACACACGTGGCCCGGCTTTCAACAGTGAATAATGGTTATAGAGAAACGGCCTTACCCACATGGCCGCTCTGTACTTCAGCGAATAACGGTGATTTGGACCTGCAGGAGGCCAGTGTTTTCACGTGACGGAAGGCTGGCAGGTTGAGGTGAACGTCCGCCCGGGCACCGTCTTGCTTGTCTGTGGTCTTGTTCCACTGACATCCGCCCCTGCTGGGAGGTCAAGTTCCCTGGGTGGGCTGCAGCCCAAGGACGGGCCATCGCTCCAGGACACCTTATTGGTCCACACGCTGGTCACCAGGAGGCGGCCTGTGGCAGGTGGGGTGGACACCAGCGGGGAAGAGAGGCGGGCAAGTGAAACAGCCTCACTGACTCCTTTTGTCTTTTCGTCCTTTAGGGTGAACGGGGCTGGGATGGCCCCAGGGGACTCCCTGGGCCGAAGGTCAGTGCTGGGGCTGGCAGGGTGGGCTTGGGAACCCGAGTGGCCCTCTGCTTTGCTCTCCGTGTGAAAAAGAAAACGGGGTGTTAGGTCCTGCTCTGTGGGAGTCTGCTCCAGGCTGCTTGGGCCGGAAGGAAACAGCAAGCACCTCGAAAGTCAGTGCTCTGCCCGGAACCTCCATTTCTCAGTCTGAGAACATGAGCAGGGACAGGTTAGGGGACGCAGCCCTGGCCAGAGCCGTCTGCTACAACAGGCTCAGCTCACGGGTTCGGCTGTCGGTGGAAGAAAAGGCACCGGCGTCTGGGGTCCAGGGGCCTGTAGGTGCAGCACAGCCATCGGAGGCTGTGTCGACGGAATGACTCTTGTGCTAGGGTTGAACAGGCCCAGGGCTGTGGGGCGCAGAGCCCGACCCCTGACATCGGGAGAGAGCACAGGGTTGGGGGGCAGGCATTCCAAGGGTGGACAGCGCTCTAGCCCCTGCGGACATAACTGCCGCCACGTCGCTGATTCCCAGTCCCACGCTTTGCACCCCACCAGGTGGCCCCAGGGGCTGTGGCCCAGGCTGAGGGTGCAGCTGTGCGTCTGGAGGCTCTGTGCACCTGGATACAGCTCGGGTCATGGCAACAGGCCTGGCCTGGTGTCCCTGGGGTGCCAAGGCTCGTTGTGGATGCGGGGATGTAGCAGTGAACGAGGGAGCCCTGTCCCCAGGACTCCCAAGCCGGGGGGAGGAGAGCTGCGAGAGAGAGGAGTGGGGAGCCCCGGGGGGAGGGGGAAGCCCCGCAGCTCCCTGGGGAGGGCTCAGGACGCCTTCCTGCGGAAGGCCCAGTAGGATGCAGAGGAGGCACCGGGACAGCACGGCAGGGAACGGTGTTACAGGCCAGGGGAACAGCATGTACAAGGCCGCTCCTCATTCCTAGACGTAGACTATTGGGTGGGGATGGCTAGAGGTGACCTGCTGTCGGACGTGAAGGGACGTGAAGAGGTTGCTGGGACTGCGCACTCTGTCTCGGGCTGGCTCGTGGGCGGTAGGCGATCTGGGCCCCGTCCCTCCAAGTCCTGGGGCATCCTCTTCCCTGGGAGATGCTGTTTTCTCTGCCTGAGCCTCCTGTCCATGGACAGTTTGAGGGCCCAGGGCTGCCATGTGCACGACTGGCCTGCAGAGGCTCAGCCGGGGACCTGCTTGGCCTCAGGCAGCTTCCATTCCAGGCTCCTTGGTGATCCGGCCAGGGCCAGGCGGAGCCAGCGCACAGTGGGCAGCAGGGCTGGGCCTGGGCTCCTTCTTCTCCCTCTGCGGCCCTGGCCTCGGGCTTCGGCCAGGCGTTCCCTGGGACCAGCACGACAGACTTGAACCTGCTCTCTTTCTCATGATGCCTCTGTTCCCGCACGAGGAGGCTGGGGAGCGGGTCCAGACCTGCGTGCTCAGGGGTGGCCATGTGACCTCCTTGCATAGCTGACAGCGACAGCACCAGCTGCTCCTGGGCAGCAGCGCACGGAGGGCTGTGGGCGCCTGTGGGGGCAGCAGCAGCATGATGCTCATCTCTGGTTTCAACTTCTCAGGGAGACATGGGAGCCCCTGGGCCAGTGGGAGCTCCCGGACCCAAGGGGGAGAGAGGCGACTCGGTGAGTGAGGGCCCCTCCGCCTGGCGGGTGGGTGCCTGGGCACCAAGCCCCGTGCCCCCCTCACGGTGCGGCGTGGGCTCCTCGATGTGGCCCTGAGGCATGTGGGCCTGGCCCCGCTGGCTGCTCCGACCCTGCCCTTCAGCCCCACCTTCACCCAGCATCCTGCCCTCCCCGAGCCGGCCATTCGTCACGCTGGCCACTGCAGTGCTCCTTCCTCTCCTGGGCTGTCTGCCCTCCGTCCACCCGCTGTCCCCTCATCACTCATTTCTGTCCGGCTCCTGTTTCCTCACCACTCAGCAGCCCTGTGCAAGAAGTCTCCTGACCCCAGGTTGGGGCCGTCCCACCTTTGTGCTCCCACCTCGCCCCTACCCTCTCAGTCCCAGCATCTGCCTGCGGCCCTGCCCTGGGGTTTGTTGTCACGGTGTCCCCAGAGCCTGGCCCAGCGGAGTGTTCACACATGCCCAGCTGATGCATGAATGACGTCAACAGGGATGTTACCGAGCCAAACCAGTCATGGTTCGGAGCAGAGTCCTAGGAATCCTGGCTTCACTAAGATACCTACCCCTTCTGTGCTCAGTTTCCCCATCTGTAAAATGGGATAACATTGGCTGTCCAGTGGCATTGGGAGGACTCGGTGAGCCACGCAGGTATAGGATGTAGGATGGCGCAGAGACCACAGCAAATGCTGCGGCGGCGGCTAGTTGCTGGCCTGGTGGGAGCACCCCCCCCCCCACACACACACATACACATTGTAGTTCCATCAGCACAAGGCGGGAGTCCATGGACCCCACAACGGCCCAGCTCCAGCCTTATTTGCTACGTGATTTCGAGCTGGCTGCTCAGTCTCTCCATCATTTGTCACCTGATGAGGGGTTAAGGTGTGTGTGCTACGTATGCAGTGACAGTTTCCCTGAGTGAAGCAGAGCATCACTACATGCTGCAACATGGATGATCCTGGAACATACTTTGCTGAGAAAACACTCCTAATGGCCCGTATATTCTGATTCCATTTATGTGAAATGTCCGGAATAGGCAGGTCTATAGAGGCAGAAACTAGCTTAATGTGTCTCCAGGGCAGGTTGGGGAGCTTGGGGCATGACCACTGGGAGGTCGGGGTGCTCTTGGAGGTGACAGAAACGTCCCAAGGCTGATTGTGAGGGTCACACACCTCTGCGAATACACTGAAAACCATCACATTGCACACTGCATGTCGGTGGTTCATAGGGTATGCAGGGTATGTCTCCGTAAAGCTGATAGGGAGGAGGAGGACAGCACCACGCTAGTGAGTTGTCGGAAAGTTAAATGAGCTGGCACTCTCGGGAGCCCACACTCAGGGTCAGTCATCATGTTTGGAAGCCCCTGGGCTGAGCTGGGGAGAAAGCACCCACCCTTTTGCCCCCGGGAGCCACTGCCACCCTGATGTCACCTCCCCAGTGATGCCTCCCTGTCAGCCTTCACGTCTGCTTTCCTTTTCAGGGCCAAGGGCCTTTTGTCTACGGAGAGAAGGGGGAAAAGGTAAGTCCCCTTGTGGCAGGCCCCTGGCGCTGTGGGGGGCGGGTGTTACCTTGGGTCCGCCCCTGGGCTGCGCTCAGCCTCGGTTTCCTTTGCTGGAAAGGGGGGACGGTAACAACAGTTCCAGCCACACAGGGCTGCTGGGGGCCTGGAGGGAAGGGGGTGGCACTGTGCCTGTCCCAGGGGAGGAAGGGGGAACAGGCAGCCTGGTTTGGTGCTCAGAGCCCAACCAGCCCAGTGGCAGAGGTGACAGCAGCCCACGGACGGGGGCGGCCCTGTAACTGCAGGTACGTGCGATATGGTGGGTGCAGCTGGGGCGGCCAGCTGTGTGTGCTAACATGTGCCTACACGTGTGCACAGGGAAGACAGCCTGTGCATCTGTTAGTGGGATGGAGGACACTTTGTGTGTGTTAATTGCTCTGCCTGGTGCTACAGTATTGTTGCATCTTGAACATTTAATCAAAATGGAGCTTACTCTTAATATAATGAAAGTTCCTTTAAATACATTTGTAATTGTTTGTGGGTGGAATCCAAAAGCAGTGAGGTTTTGGAGGGAGGAGCCCGCCCTCGTGGCCTGGGGTTGCCGGGTGGTGTGACGGCTGGTGGGTCCAGAGGGTGCCTCCCGAGCCAGGCGAGTTTCCTGAGTTCGTTCCTGCCACGCGACCTCAGTGCTTCCGCACGGGAGTCTGGAGGCAGGTGCTACTTTGCTGGGCCGGGGCCGGGAGGGGCAGTGCTGCCCCCTCTGCTCTTCCGCTGCCGTGAAATGGGACAGTTCAGGGAGGGTGAAAGGGGAGTCGGCCCGAAAGGGGTCCTTGCTGGCGGCGTGGCTGGGGGGTCGTGGCCCCCGCCAGCACCCACAGGGCTCAGGGGCGGAGGCAGGTGGCTTTCTGCAAGGAGGCAGCTCGTGTGTTGCTCGAGGACCTGGGGCAGGCGCAGAAGAGGAGCTTCAGGCTGGGCCAGGCTGCTGTGGGGCAACAGGGCTGCGGCGGAGGAGACTCAGTTTCCCTGGAGTGGACAGGAGCAGAGCACAGAGCAGGGAGAGGGCTGTGCAGCCCTCACGGAGCCTGGCGCCCGCCCCAGACGCCGAAGGCCCTGGAGACCCGCAGGGATGGAACGGGGGCAGAGTGTCCCACAGAGCCGGGCCTGGACCGGCAGCTCATTACTCAGCACCTGCCAGAGGGGAAAAACCCCAGCACACAGCAGCCAAAAAGTCCTTTCTTAAGCATTTTCACAGAAAACCCATATGGCAATAAAGGAAACCTCCAAGGGATGCTGTTCTCAGACTTCGCAGCGTGGTGCTCCAGAAAAAGGATTTTAAAAAACTGAAGAAACTCAGCTGAATTTTCTGGGCTGGTCGGCTCAGGGGCGGACAGAAATTTAGGTCACCCAAACAGCGGTTCTTTGTCTTTTATGGTGTCCGTGCATTTTCATCGGGACCGTAACCATGACGGGGGACAAGCCGGTGACAGTGGAGCCTGAACCAGACACGTAGCCCCGCTGTTCGACTTCCAGAACCTTCCCCAGGTGTCCTAAAGAGGCCGCCAGAGCCTCTGGCAGGTGCCCGCCTGTTCCCAAGTCCTCCGCCGGAGGGTCTTTGTGGTTGGCTGACCGTGGAGCTAAAGAAACAGGGGCCAGTGGGAACACTGAGGAAGGAGGCCAAGTTGATGAAGTTACGGAAGGTGGTTGGGGAGCCAGGCCCCCAGCACTGTGGAGAGTGGATTGTGCGGGTCGTGCACCTGCTTATTCCCACCCCCTGAGGAGGCCGACGCTGCATTTTCTGACCTGGAGTTGGACAGAGCGGGTCCTCCACACTGCCGGGGACCAGGAAGGGCCCAGCCCCTTGGGCCAGGCTGTCAGCTGGAGGGGCACTGGGGACCCACCTGCCTGAAGGGACTCCCCGCGGTGGGTCAGGGTGCCTGGGCTTCCTCAACCGCAAATGCCTTCCTGTGGCCCAGCACACGCTGTCCCACCTGAAACATGCACGTAGATGTGATGCACATGGATTCGGCTACGGTCGTGCTGTCCCCTGCCAGCCACCCTGCAGCCTCTTTGTGTCGGTTGGCTGATGAACTTGGGGTTGGTGGGAGTGCAGTGCCCACCTGCTGTGAGGGGACCCAAGGGACCCTGTCCTGTGCGTGTCCTCCTGATTATGGGTTCAGCTTCCCGGGCTCTCTGTGCCCGTCCCTGCGTCCTCGCTGCTCCTCCTCGCACGTCTGCCGTCCCTCTGCCTGTTGAAATGCTAGGGATGCTTCTGCCTTCCAGGCGCCACCCGTGGGGCAGGCGGTTCCCTCCCAGGAGCACCCGTTGTGGCCAGACCCTGTGCTGGTGAGGGTCGCGGAGCACCGTGCCTTCAGCCAGCTGCCCCCGAGAGTAGGGGGTGGTGAGGGGACGAGAAACGGTCTAGAAAAGTACCTCTGGCCACTCTAATGGGGCAGAGTGGTTGGGAGCTGGAAATGATGACCCCACTCAAGGTTGTGAGCTGAGGCACGAGAAGGCCTTTGGGAGGTGGCCGGGGAGAGAGGGGAGGGCTGGCAGCAGACGGGCGCCCGTCCTGGAGCCCGCTGTCCGGGCCAGGCACCACGAAGGGTCCCTGGGACCTGCAGGGTGCCGGCCTCTCGGGGTCTCCATGAGCAATTCGCACATGTGCCTGGCAAGGTGTGACGGGTGCACTGTTGCTCCACAGATTCTTTCTGGAAGGACGATGGGAACGTTAGTAACAGCAGCCACCAGACTCCAGTGGCAGCAGCCCGTGATTTTTCTAGAACACGTAGTGACTTGGTTTCCAAGAAGGTGCCCGGACTGACCCCTGGACATGAGCCAGGCGGTTCACTTCCTGAGCACCAGCCGCGGGCAGCCCCTTTGAGATTCCTCGGGCAGAGGCTGTGTCTGTCCGTCCGTCTGACTCAACATCACACGTTCAACCCTGGGCCCTGTGGGGACCACTCATTTTCTCTCTAGGGACTGCTCTGTGGAGCACCTGGGCCATGCACGGCACGTGTGAAACTCGGCGGTCTGTCACGCCCCTCACCTCCAGCGCTGGGCCCCGTCTCGCTGGTCACGCTGGCTTCCTCAGCGCCCCCTCTCCTATTCTTAGCCTGTGCGTTGTGCGTGTTACTCACGGTTCTTGCATCGGGTAACTGGTGGAGGGCCTTCTGTTTTTACAGTAATTAAAGGGTTTGGGATACAATACGTTAGCTGCCCACGTGCCCTCAAACAGCCTTGTAGGTTGGGGGAAGTGCCGAGGGTTGGGTTAGACGGAGGGGCCGCCGGCCCTGTCGGAGGGGCCGGAGGGCACGGGGCCAGGCTTTTTGCTCACCGGACCTCCCTGCCGTCCCCCAGCTCAGCCCTGCTCGGGCGGCCGAGTCTCACGCCCTGTCGAGGGACCAAGGGCATTTAAGGTCAGCAAAATTGCTGGATCCCCGGACCGGAGGGCAGGGGCGGCTGAGGGTGCAGACCCTGGACACAGACTGGCTTCACAGCTGTGCGACCCCTCGCAGCTGCCCCACCCCTGTGGGCGCTTCTCTCATCTGTGAAACGGCCGCTGTCACAGGGTGGCGACAGGATGACATGGGCCAGTGACTAAATGAGTCACACTTGTAAAAGCGCTCACACATGTGAAGCATAATTACCATTACAGCAGCACGGGCTCTGTTTTCACTCAGCAAATGACGTCGTCCGTGTCCCCCGCATCAGCGAGGCCGTGTCCCTGGGGCAGCTGTGAGCTGCTGGGCTCCTGTCCCCAGGGAGGGCTTGAGTCCCTGAAGCCTCGGGAAGCCTGGGGGTGTTAGGCAGCGGCTCCAGGTGGGCCCTTTCCTGCCCCCGGCGCCTCCCACACCGTCCACAGAGCCCCGGGGCCCCCCAGCGCCCAGCACGGCCAGCACCACTGTCTGCCTGCTCTTGAGATTCGGGGGCAACCCTGTTGTCCTCATTTCACAAGCTTACGGACTCCGGGGCTGGGAGCAGGTGAGCTGACTCTAGGTGGCCGAGCCTGGACCCAGGTGCTGTCGCCCCTGAGCCTGAGTGAGTGGGGCTGGCTGGGTTCTGCCGAGGCCCAGGCGATGCTCACACTGTGGGCGCAAGCCACACTGAGAACCGTGGCCTGGGGGCCCCTGGGACCCCACCTGAAGGACCTGCCCTGGCTCCCCGCACTGGGTGAGGGGCGTGAATGTATCCCACCTCCAGCAGTGAAGCGGCCTCTTTGTCAGCATTTAGGAAAAGGCCTGAGTTAATTCACCAAGAGGGCAGGGGAAACAGCTGTTCTCTCTTTTCTCTGTATTTGGCCCAGGGAGGTAACCCTGTGATTCCTGGGGCTGTGGGCGTGGGCGGGCACTTCCTGCCAGGCACCCTGTCCCAGGTTCCTGCAGGTGACATTCCGGTGGAGTTTGCACGGCTTAAAAAAACTAAATACCTATTCTAGCCCTTTTCCTGCCAGGGGTGGTGGCTCTAACCGGGGACACTTCTGGTTGTCATAACCAGGGAACCTGCTGCCATCCTGCAGTGCCCGGGCAGCCCCAGCAAGAGTCACCCTGTCCAGTGACCCTCAGCCCCGGTTCCGCTGTCCACGTGCAGCGCTGAGCCGGGGGTGGGCGGCCACACTGCGTGGAGGGCAGGGGCGAGGGCTGGGCTTCTCACACACGCTGCCAGGTGCGTGTGGGCGCAGGAGGTCTCCAGCACGCCCGGAGTCTGTGTTCCTCTCGCCATCCTGGGTGGAGCCCCGGCTGCCCTCTGGGCCACACTGCAGCCTGGCCTGTCGCCAGCAGTGTCCTGGTCCCTTACCAATGGCTGTGCTCTTTCTGTCACCCTAGGGTTCCATGGGACTGCCCGGTCCCCCTGGGAGAGACGGCAGCAAAGGCGTGCGGGTACGTGTGATCTCACCGCCCTCCCCCACGGCAGCGCCAGGCTTGGGAGCCGGGTCAGGGCCCCGCCCGCTGCTGGGGTGGCCTTGGCAGGACCGGGCCCAAGCAAGGTTCTTGTGCGCTGGCCTCATGGGGAGCAACACCAGCAGCTGATGCCGCTGGGCGTCGCCTGCATGCCCTTGAAAGACATTAGTCAGTTGACAGGCGCTCACATGGGAGGTCCTGTTGTCCCCAATGCCCAGACTTGGGACCAAGTCAGTCTAAGATTAAGGATTCCCCCACGACCCAGGTGTGTGCTGGAGGAGTTGGGGGGACCCTGAGCAGTATCCCGCACCTTGCAGAGCCAGCCCACCCTCCCTCCTGTAGGTGCCCCACCGCGCCTCTGCAGGGGGCCCTGCTCCAGAACTCAGGCAGTGACCTTTGCTGTGGGGCAGTCTGCTCTGGGAGAAGGGACACTTGTCCACCAGGAACCCAGCAGGAGCCTGAGTGCCTACCTGCCTTTCTGACTCAGCCATGGGTGGGCGGGCCTCGCAGTGGAAGCTCTGGCCCGTGGGCACCTGGCAAGCCCGCAGCCTGCCGTGCTGTCTGCATGGAGAGGGGGAGGGAAGGGGGTCCCACCAGCCTCCAGACCCTCTCACTCCCCTCTGAGTGCCCACACCCCCTCTGAGACACGGGCCTTTGCCATCACCCCAGGGGCTCAGCTTTCCACCATGCCATGCACCGCTAGCTCCTCTTGTGCGTGTGCCGCCCGGAGGGCACCGCTGGCCGAGAAGATCAGCTCCTTAGCTTGTAGAGCAGGCTCCGAGGGGGCCGAGGTCTCTGACCGTTGGGGGGTCGCTGCATCGACAGTGTACCAGGTCTGGGGTGGCTGCCCTGGGTGAGGGCTGCCCGCTGGGCACTGACAAGGTGCCCCTTTATGTGCAGGGTGAGCCTGGAGAGCTGGGGCTGCCGGGCGAGGTGGGCCTGCGGGTAAGTGCCACTCGGCTGCTCCCCGGGGCCGGCTGCCCCAGGCGTAGGGGAGACGCCCCAGGCTTCCCTGCTCACGCCCCCTGCCTGGGTGTCTGTCTCCGCCTGTGCTTTTCCCTAAATTCCCACCCCCCTGGGCCATTGATCCTTCCCATGTACCAGGAGGTCGGAGACCCCTTTCCACACTGGCAGATAGGAGGTGCCCCGTTGTCCTGATGGGGCGCACTGTTCCAGCATGTGGGTGCTGTCCTGGCTCATGGCCCTGAGCGCGCGTCTAACTGCGTTTGCTTTGACCAAAATGAACGAAGCGGCGAGTGCATATGCCCGTGTGGGTCTCTCCTTAGGCGTGTCCGTGTGTGTATGTCAGCAGGCACGCTACCAGAATGGCCTCCCCTTGGCGGAGAAAATGCACATTTTAGTTTCAATAGCTTTTAATAGATCTTGACGAATGAGTTGCTTAAAAGCTGTGGCAGTTCACGGTGCAGGCGACAGTGGACCTGCGGCCTGGTCCGGCCCTGTCCAGGCTGGGGCCCCAGGGCGGGTGCTGGCTGAGCTGCAGGCTCAGCCCCATGGGTCAGCAGCTGTGCACCTGTCCTGGCCAGGCCACAGCACTGGGGGCACGGGTCAGGGGCCAGTGAAAGGGACTGTTGCCCCTGCTAGCTGGTCCTTGGAGTCAGTGGGGTGGGGGCGGAGGCCGGACCCCGCCAGGCAGGGGATGGGGGGGATCTAAAAGGAGGCGGGGGTGCGGCCTTTCCGTGGGACCTTGCTGGGGTGGGTCCCAGGCAGAAGTCACCTCACGCACGATGTTGACGGAGCATTGCCCTTGCTCTCGCCCCTCCTTCCTGCTCCCAACCCTCCTGTGAACGTGGCTCTGCAGGGAGTCCCCGGAGCACCTGGACTTCCCGGGCCTCCTGGCCATGTTGGAGCCCCTGTGAGTACCGGCGCTGGTCTGGGAGGGGCCTGGGCTCTTGTCCGGGGGTGGGGCCCCGGGCTTTCTGACAAGGCCTCCTGCTGCGTCTGTCCACAGAGGACCCAGCGTACTGCACATGTCGGTGGCAGGGTGACGGGGCCCCGGCTGACTGCTGTAGGGACCGACTCTGAAGCCACATTCCTGGCCTTGGCCAAATGGGCTCAGGGGTGGGGTGTCTTCCAGTCCAGCCGGGAGGCCCTGGGTCACCCAGACCAGGGGATCAGCCCGGAGAGCTCACCTCCCCCCGGGCAGGAGCCATGCTCCGAGGCCGGCCCCAGGGAGGGGTGCAGCCCCCTGTGCACAGCCGGACGTTGCAGGAGGGACCCTCGGAGGCGAGACGGGAAACTGACCGTGATGTTGATTGTGCTCTGCCCCTCTCCCCCCAGGGTCTGCAGGGAGAACGTGGGGAACGAGGAGCCCGGGGAGAAAAGGTATTTGCTGTCACTTTCTGCCCCAAAGAGAAGCAGCTCCTGGGCCCGTCCTCTCCGTGCTGGTTTGTGTGCGTGAGTGTGTATGCCTGGGTGCGTGTGCGTGCACGTGTGTGCATGTATGGTGTGTTTATGGTGTGTGCGCTTGCACACATGTGCATGTATGGTGAGTGTGTTTACAGTGCGTGTGCACGCACACGGGTGCATTATGGTGAGTGTGTTTACGGTGTGTGTGCTTGCACACGTGTGCATGTATGGTGAGTGTGTTTACAGTGCGTGTGCATGCACACGGGTGCATTATGGTGAATGTGTTTACGGTGTGTGTGCTTGCACACGTGTGCATGTATGGTGAGTGTGTTTACAGTGCGTGTGCATGCACACGGGTGCATTATGGTGAATGTGTTTACGGTGTGTGTGCTTGCACATGTGTGCATGTGTGGTGAGTGTGTTTACGGTACGTGTGCCTGCACATGTGTACCCGGGGATGGTCCAGAAGAGGAAGCTCAGCCAGGGTCCCGTGAGCCTCCGTCCCTCCCGGCTGCCCACGGTGGCGTCCCTGGGGCAGGGGGGCTGCGCAGCAACTCTGGGCCACCTGCCTGCGCGCCGTCCGGTGCGGGACTCTGCAGGCAGCGTGGCTGTGGGCGGCTAGTTAACATCTGGGCTTCAGCCTTTCTCAGCGCGGAGAGGAACTGGGTCTATTACATAAGCCTACGTTACCGCATTAATATTCGTGAAGTCCTGAGAACAGTGCTGGGCAGCATGGGCCGTAGATTGAGGAGGTGGGAAGACAGAGAGATGGGCAGAGAGAGAGAGAGAGAGAGAGAGAAAGAGCGAGATGGAGAGAGAGAGGGAGAGAGAGAAGGGCAGAGAGGGAGAGACAGAGAGAGGGAGGGAGGGAGAAGGAGGGAGAGAGCCCGCAATGGGCAGGGAGGGGAGAGAGAGAAAGGGGGGAGAGAGAGAGAGAGAAAGAGAGAGAGAGATGGGCAGAGAGGGAAGCAGGAGTCTGGGCTCTGCTGGCTCAGCTGGGGTGTGAGTCTGACTCCAGTGCTAACTTCCTGGTGACTCGGGGACAGCTGGTCCCTTCCCTGCACCTCCGTTTTCCCATCTGTCAGAGAGAAACCTGGGCTGTGTGATCCCGTAGGCTCCTTTCCAGTTCTTGCATCTGATGGCACTAAAGCAGTTTGGTTTCTCAGGGACCTGATTTCTTCCATCAGCAAGAAGGAAGTTTCCACCCCCCACCCCCCAACCCCGAGACAGGCCTGTCCAGCCGTGTGGAACTGGGCCACAGCCAGCCACCACCATCTGTCAGCAAGGCCAGAGCCCCACAGCTGCGTGGCCGCCAGGCATTCTCTGTCCCGGCCCAGCCCTCGCTCCGGGCATGTTCTGGAAGGGGCCTTGTGGGCAGGGGGCTGCGGGCTCTGCAGGCAGGAGGACCGCCTGGCGATGGGGGGCCGTGGGGCCTGATGGGCTGTGCAGGGGCTGCTGAGCTTGGGGCAGAGGCAGGTTGTAAGGGGACCTAGTCAGTCACACAGAGAAGAGTCCCCTCGTTAAGGGGCCAGAGCTGGACCCAGCCAGGAGCCCCGGCTCCTGGGCGGCCCTAACCAGACCGCGGGAGCACCGGCCTTGGCCTCGGAGCACATGCTCACCCCGGCGCTGCCCTCCCGGCCCTGGGGCCTTGCTGGTGCCTCCAGCCTCCCTCTGTGAGGGTAAGAGGAGCTGTCTCAGAAAGTGGCTGAAGGTCCGGAAAGTCCATGTGGAAGCAAGCCCAGGCGTGTCACCCCCATGCACGTGTTCTGGAGGGTTGGCGGGGTGGCCCACCCGGTCTGATGGTGGTTGGTATTGGTCTGCACACCTGCCGAGTGCTGGGCACGCAGAGGCACATTCACGCGTGGTCTGGTTAGCCTCCCTGAGCAGGCTGCGTGGGACGAACCCGCCCCCACCTCCCCATGAACCGTGAACTGTGTCCACGTAGCCCAGAGCCCCAGGCTGTCCAGATCCGCCCAGAAGCCCGACCGTGAGTGGGGTGTGTGCGCCCCCTGCTGCCGAGACTCGGCTGCAGCTCACGGACCTGGGGAGGGGGATTGAGACCCCAGATGCTGAGGATGACGCACTTGATCTGGGACCGAGGTGTCCGTCTGTCCTGGCTGCTGTGAATGGGAAGGGCCACAGCTCCCCCTGCGCCTGGGACGGGAAGGTGCTCTGGATGAGGAGGGGTTCCGTGTGATTTGCACACACACTGCCCTCGCGGGGAAGGGCTGTGAGAGCAGAGAGGTCTCAGGGGTCTTGTGTGGCGGCCACCGTTTCCCTTTTCTTGTTTTCTTGTTATGTTCACGTGAGGAGGAGACCGAGCCCCGACGTGGCCCCAGCCCTGCTCTGGCTCCTGGCTCTCCTCTCCGGTCCCCATGTCCCCAGCCCACCCGCTTCCTCTTCTGTGACGTCCGTCTCCTGCTGGCCCCTTTCAGTGGATTGATTTCTCCCTTCCTCGTGTTCCACATACATAGTCACTCTTTGTTCTGCTTGATCAGTTTTTAATATGTACCATCCATGTGCCAGCACGGCCTAATCAGGGTTAGTTCCTCACAGCAGCCTCCTGCTGGTGGCTGGGAACCGAGTCACAGGGATGTCCAGCCGTTGGCCCAAGGTCGCACAGCTGGAGGCGGGCAGAGCCAGGCTTGGAGTCCACTGTACGTTGGGAGTGACCGCCGGCCCCCGCCCCTGCCCCCCATAGCCCGGCTGCCACTCGGCCTGCGCCAGGAACCCCTCTGGTGGCCAGCGGTCCAAGCCCTGTCCTCTCCCTGCTTGTGGTCAGTGCAGTGCTGACAGCACCTGACGAGGACAAACAGCAGCAGGAAACTGAGCATCGGGCCTTCAGGTGGGACGTGCTCTCTCCAGTCTGACCTGGGGCCCAGGTCTCCCTGCTGCTCCCCTCACGCCCCAGCGGGGCCCCTGACGCTGCTCAGCTGGGGGCGGTGGTGTGGGGACCGCTGTCTCCTGCCTTCTGCCTCCGTTGGCCACCATGAACTCTCCGGTTCACTCCGGGCACCGATAGGGCAGAGGGTCCGCTTGCGGGGTGGACAGGTGAGGAAGGAACCCTGCCTACGGCTTTGGCAGCTGCCTCACAAACCCAGTCATCCCCTTGCTTGACCCCACGGAGACCCGGGCAGAAGACTGCGGCTCCAAGAGGCCCCGTGTCCTTCCCTCGGCCCCAGGGTTGGAGAAGGAGAAGCAGATAGGAATCCGGTTTCTCTGGCCCTTGACCTGGGCTCCTTGAGCCCCAGTACCCAGACACGCTAGGCTGGGGTGCGTATGTGTGCGTGCGTGTGCGTGTGTATGTGTGTGTGTGTGCATGTACGTGTGTGAGTGCGTGTGTGCGGCTGGCTCGAACCTGAAGGTGCCTGGTGGGGAGTGCAGCCGGGTCCAGTCGGACACTAAGGGCCTTCGCTTGCTTTTCCTCCTCACGGCGTTGGCCACGGGGATGCCACCTGCTCATTTCTTTCTTCTCCTTTGCCAGGGGGAGCGAGGCCTGGACGGGTTCCCTGGGAAGGCTGGGG
The DNA here is from genome assembly GCA_004026585.1 of Noctilio leporinus. Classification (NCBI taxonomy): domain Eukaryota; kingdom Metazoa; phylum Chordata; class Mammalia; order Chiroptera; family Noctilionidae; genus Noctilio; species Noctilio leporinus. The sequence continues at coordinate 187,112 of PVIW01002804.1, forward strand.
AGCAGGGAGAGCAGGTAGGTGGACACTGGCATGGGGTGGGGGCTGGGTTTTGTTGGGGGGGTGGCGGGCCTGGCACAGGGCTGTGTACGGGCTGGGGCCTGGGCCTCTGTCCTGCTCAGCCAGAGGCTGTGGGGAGCCTGGTGACCAGCCCCAGCTTCCGGCCACCCGTGGGCCCCTCCGCCAGAGGGTGGGGTGTGGAGAACATGGCACTGCACCCCTCCTGCCCTCGGACAGGACGTGTGGCCGTGACTGGACGGTCAGGGAGGGAGCGTCCCCTGCAGTCACGGCCACGAGGGGAGAAGAGGAGCAGCCTGGTGTGCGGGAGGAGGGAGCTGCTGAGTGAACTCGGGGTGCTAGGAGGCCGTGGAGAAGCGCGAGGCCCCCTGGCAGGCTGGCAGGGGCGTCCGGCAGGGCGCGGCGGCGGGGAAGTCGGGCAGGTGTGGCGCGGTGGGTCCCCCCTTGCAGACGTGGACGGTCTTCAGAGGGACAGTCGGCAGACTGACCCCACCCGGCGTCCTGGGCTGTCCCTGCAAGTGGAGCCCGGTGGCTGGCGCACGGGACCGGATGGAAATGTTTACGCATTTACATTTTTGAACTGTGGGAACGGATTATCCGAAAAGTAACTCTATTGAGCTGTTTCAATGGTTAAAACTAAATAAAACCTAAAATCCCACATCTGCTTGAAGAGAATTAGGAAAATGTGTATTTAGTAGAATTTATTATGTTGCTATAAAAATCAATACATTTATATTATTAGTTTATAGGTAAAATAATTAAATATGTAAGTTAAGTCCCTTTGGTACCTGTTTACTTGAATAAATATTAATTTCAACCTACTACATTAATATAAATGAAATTAGTTAATTCTATCACTGGAATTGATGTTATAATTAATATTTATTGGTTGCTTACCAGATTGGAATCCTAGCTTCTTACATCTTGCCCTGTTCCCTAACACTATGTCATCAATGTGTGACCACTTAGTGTTCCGCCAGGTGACTGGGCCACAACAGGTCACTTTTCCTACCTGATGGCAGACATGCGCCTCCTGAGCTGGGCCTGGCTTCCACCCTGGAAGCCCCCATGGGGTGGTGGCCACTGAGCGGGCCCCTCCGCTGGGAGGGTGGCAGGCAGGGAAGGGGTAGATGGAAGGGCGTGGCACTCAGGCCCCGGAGGGGCATGCGAAGAACCCAGGGTATGGGGGCGTCACGGAGGGTCTGCTCACGTTGCGGGACATTTGGTTCTGTCTGGATCTTGCTACTTGCAGTGAAAATGGAAGTGAGGGTGTGTTTCTAATCACACTGCTAGGATGAATTCCTGCAACATCCCCTTGTCGGGAGGGCTGTAACTTCCTTCCAGATCCTTTCTCTGCTGGGAGTGGGGAGGCCCCTGGGCCCCTTCTCACATCCTGCCCCTTGCCCGGCCCCTGCTGGCCACTCCTAGGGGGAGGAGGAGGAGGGGGAGGGGGAGGAGGGGGAGTAGGAGGGGGAGTAGGAGGAGGTGCCTTCAGCACCCTGCACCAGCCTCCCTCCAGGGCCCTGGCTTTCCCATCGTGTTAACTGATCCGGGCCGCGTCCAGGTCTCCCTTGCCCTTATCCCTGGTCCTGGAGACCCCTGCCAGCTGCATGCACCCAGGATTCCACCCCACACCACCCGACTGGGCCCCACCTGCTTCCTGCCCGCCCAGCTCCAAGTGCTGGTGGACACGTCCCTCATGCCCTCAGGAGTGTGATGCAGAGGGGCTGCGGGGGATGTCAGTGGAGGGAGAACTTTCTGGCAATAAGCACACGAGGAAGTCTGGTCTGGGGACCCCTGCTTTCCCAGGGGAGCAAATCCCAGCTTCTGGACAGCATCCCGCCCACCTCCACACTCACTGCTGCTGACAGCCCCGCTTTCTTCCCTAGGGAAGGCCTGGTCCTCCTGGCGTGGCCGGGCCCCCAGGAGAGAAGGTAAGCCAGGCGCCGGGTGGGGTGGCTCTGGGCTCTGGACGGGCGGGTGGCCTGCTGCCGGACACATCGGGCCCAGGGGGTCGCAGTGGGGGTGGGGGCCAGGGTGGGGTGGTGAGGACAAAGTCCAGACAAACCTGGTGAGTTGGTATCAGGACCTCAGCTAACAAGTAGTCTGGTTACTGTATTTAAATTTTTGCTACTTTTAGGAATAAAAATTCATTTAGTCAACAAGTTCCTATAATAATCAGACGTAGTAAAATACGATGCTACTTAAGTTGCTTTGGGACTGGGGCAGGCTAGGAATAAATACAAAAGTCTTACAAACTCCTTTTCGGCCTGAAAAGTGATTTTGCTTTTACCTGGGTAACAGTTCTGAAAGTGTCCTGGATCTTTTGTAAACCGACCACAGAGTGTCCCTTGTTGCCCTGTCATCTGCTTTAGCCCCTTTTCCTAGCAAGGCCTACCCGGCCCGTGTGCTCATGCTTTGTGCCTGCGCTGGACAAGGCTGCCTGCTGAGCAGGGTGCGACCTGGGAGCTGTGAACATGGCCGTGAAGACAGTCACCTTTGGGGCGGGTGGTGGGCTCGGGTGACAGCAGGAGAGGGCGCCTGGCAGACCCCCACGCTTGGATGCAAGGATCTCGGACAGGCCCCAGGGAGGCCATGAGATGCGGGACTTGCGATGCGGTGGGGAGAGGCGGGAGAGCAGGAGGAACCCGGCGACCCTCGGAGCAGGGTGGCCAGGGCACCTCGTTCTATTCAGCGCTCCTGAGCGCGGGAGGCCCCTGGACGGTTCAGACCTGTTCCCGGAGGCGCCGGAAGTGCCAGAGGGAAAGGCTGCTCAGACCCCGGGAGCAGGCAGGAGTATTTTTAGGGTTGATATTTACGTGGTTATATTACCCTGGTGTTGGGATGCTGAAATATTCTTGCAGTGCCTTGATGCGATGCTAAATCCTAGACTAAGTAAGGAGTTTATTTCCTGCCGCTAGGAAGGGTCATTGGAATTTGGGCCTGGGCTGATCTCAGGCTACTGTGAGGGGGGGGGGGGTGAGTGTGACTATTGGGCAGCAGTTCAGTGATTATTGGCTATCACAACGGATGCAGCAGAGTGGGGACAAGTGAAGGGTCATGGCGTCACCTGGGGGTGCTCAGGGGAGTAATCCAGAAACCTGGGTGCCCAGGGGATGGTGCCTCTCAGCTCATTCTGGGAGGACGTCACCGAGACAATTCTAGATGTCTTACAACTTGAGAGAGTCTGGGGACCACAGAGCAGAGCTTTTTACCCCTCACTTTACAGATGAGGGTACAGAGGCTGGGAGAATGGGTGTCTTGTTTGAAGTTAAAGCCTTTATAAAACATGGTCAGTTAGGTTTTAGACAAACACCTGATACTATGGAAAGAGAGGTGGCTTTTCCGCATCTTGGGCTGCAGTGGGGACAGTGGGGTTGTGACCGCCAGTTTGGGTATCAGAGAAACCCTGTTCGGTCCACGTGCCAGAACCTCCTGTGTTGCAAGGACGCTGAAGGCCTGAGCCACCCATGTGTGCCCTTAGCCTCAGTTTGAGCAGCGCTTTCTTATTTATTCCGCGACTCAGGGAGTCTCGGCCAGCTTGGTCAACAGCAGCTTCTGAATGTGCCCCCGCCCCGCCCCCGAGCCAGCCTCTTGGAGAAAAGGAGAAGCCGCGCCCCAGGCTGTGGGCAGGGATGTTGGCTGCAGGGAGAGGCCTGGTCCAGCCATAGGGCCACAGAGAAATGGCGGGGAAGATGGTTCCATTGTCGCAGAGGACATGTGCCCATGGAGCACCACGGGCTGTGGCTCCCAGCCTGGGGGTCTGACCGGCCAGCCACTGCCATCCTTGCTCGGTGTCCTGGGAGGAATGGAGAGGGGGACACACAGGTCTCATTTGCCATAGCTTGTGGAAATCGATGAGCACTGTCACCGGGTTTGTGTTGGTTGTTTCTCTGGTACATACTCCCTGCACCTGACCACGTGTGGAGCTGTGGCTCCAGCTGAAGGGACATGCCGTCCCTGCTCGTGGTGCGCCCGGCACCGGCAGGGGCTCGTGGTGTGCAAGGGCTGCTCCTGAGCAGAACGTGGCTGGGAGAGCTCCTGGGCCTGGGCCAGAGCCCGTCTCGGCCCGAAGAACCCTGGAGGGCACCACCGCGGGGAGCACGCCCGGCACGTGGCGGTGGCATGTGGAGGAGGAAGTGGCCTTGTGGACATGCATGAGTGTGCAGGGGCCCCAGAGCCGTGGGGGGCGGTGGGGAAAGGTGGCAAAATGTGTCCTCTGTTGAGATGTTGGTCGTCTCTCCGCAGGGTGACATGGGACCCGCAGGACCCCCGGGCGTACCAGGCTCCGTGGTAAGTGGGACCATCCTCAGCAGCTGGAATTGGGCCCCTCGGCAGACAGGTCTGAGGAGATGGGAGGGTCCCTGCCTCTGAGCAGGAGGCAGAACTCTGTGTGCAGCTTCCCGCACGGAAACCGGGAGCAGGTGGGAACGCAGCGCGGGTGCGGGCCCCTGAGGTGGAGCCCAGCCAGCTTGGCTTCGAGGAAGTGCCGCCACCTCTGCTGATGCAGGTTTGTCCCCCAGGTGCAGAGAGAGGGCCTGAAGGGCGAGCAGGTAAGGCAAAGGGGGCGCAGACACAGGCCGCAGCTCTTGGCAGAGGCGTCTGGTGGGCTTTCTGCCGGGAGGGGCCATGCCCGCCCTGCGCCTCCCTGTCCCTGGGGGTCTCTGTTGGGACTCTGAACCAGCAAGGGATCATGGGTGGGGGTGGCCCTGGTCCTATGGAAGGGAGTGTGGCTAATGCATGTTTGGCTTGTGTTACCAGGGTGATCCAGGACCACAGGGCCACCAGGGCCCACCTGGGCCTCCGGGAGCTCCGGTAGGTGCCCCTCCCCAGCCCACGGTCAGCTCTGGGCGCCCGAGCGTGTGGGAGGAAACAGCCTTCCTGTTGCCAAGCGCTGAGACATTGCAGAAGCTCGTGACATCCCCCCGAGGGGTCGGTGACTGTGTCATGTCTTGCGTGGGGGAGACTGAGAGCAGCCGTAGGTCACGCGGTGGGAAGCCCGGGTGGCCCGCCTTCAGAGCCCAGGGCCGGGCAGGCTACGGCGGGGGTGTCTGGGTTTCACGTTCCTTTCCAACAAGAGGGACGGAACTGCCGCTGACCCACCTGGCTGCTGGCCGAGTCCTGCGCACGGCGCTGCCTCCCGGGTGCTGGGCGGCGGCTCTGTGGCAGCACCGGCACTGGTTTCCCCTCTTCAGGAACACAGCCGGCGTGAGTGGCCCTGAATGGCCCTTGGGAGGGGGCTGGGTGCAGATGCGCAGGGTGACCGATAAGAACATGTGCGTCCTCCGGGCAGGGACTTCACCACACTCCGCTGGCAATGCGCTGCTGTCCCTTTCCGGTTATGGGACTTTATGTCAGAAACAGGATAGTTCTTATTTTGAAATGTCCATAAACCACTTTTATGTTTCACCATCGAGGCCCCTCCTCCCGAGGATAGATGTGTGGGGCGTTGGTGGGGTGACCGCAGGAGAAACTTAGAAGATACCGAACTCCAGTATAACCATGGCAGGTCAGAGTTCAGGTCAGAAAAGCCACCTTCTGCGGCCATGGCCTTACATGTCCGGCTTCACCCGCCACGGGGCCGGATCCCAGGCCCTCTGCCTGTGACCACAGTCGCGAGATGTCAGGCAGGTCCTGCCGTGTCTCCTCAGGACTTAGCTCTCTGTGTGCATGCAGTTCAGACATGTAATCACCTGCGGTGACCGTCTGTACTGTGGCAGATTGTCGTGTGCAGACATGTGCGCAGGAAGCCTGACGGGAAGGCGTACTCTCCTCACTTACCAGTGAAGACGCTGGTGCAGAGACGCTGCGTGTCCGGCAGGGTCACGCAGCCCATTGCCTGTCGCCCCCAGAGCGCCCGGTGCACGGCACGTCCTCCGAGACGTGTCAATTGCCTCACTTCCCGGCTCCCACTGCAGAGTAACAGGCTGATGGTGCCCAGCCCAGCTTCCCCACCAGGCAGCCTCTGCACCACCCGCCCTGGGGTCTGGGACATATCGAGAGGCACTCCTCGTCCACGGGCGAATTTTACTGTGATAAATGGCAGTGGGAGAAGAGGAGGGAACTTGAGGCATTGGTGGCTGCCTACTTGACACAAGCTGGTGCTGGGGGAATGGACACGTGGACGGATCTCGTCGTTTAAGGAAGGAGATTTGGAAAAAGTCATTGGGAGCACACTTTGCCGTTTCTCGGTGATGGATGAGAATTCTCTGCGCGTGTCCTTCCTACAGATCAGAGCCTGGAGCAAGGAGAGGACCAGCGCATGGGCATCTGGGGCCTGCGGCCAGGGGAGCTGTCCCGGGTCCTGCAGAGTCCACGGGGTAGACGCTCTTCCTAGACTGGACCGGGCGTAGCACGGCACCTGGGGCGCAACACCTGAGCCCCCGTGGGAGGCGCTCGAGGAAACAACCCAGCCGCCCCCCAAAGACCTAGTGGAGGGGAGTGGCGAGCGCAGGCCTGGAAGAGTGTTCGCGCAGGGCCAGGGCCATGTTCTCTCCCGTGCCCAATGCCCGCGGTTGTGACGTGGGTGGAGAGGAGTGGGCGGGCAGCACTAGCCGCTGGCTTCAGCGTCAGCTCGTGAGGAGCAATGTGGCCTGGGAGGCACTTGGCATCATGGCCAGGACATCCAGGTCCACGTGGCAGTGCTTCCACCACGTAGCCTGGAGCGTGTGGTGGCATTGCACAGCCCCTCTGGCCCTTTCTCGCTTCGTTCCCTGCCTGGAAACCGCTACCGTCTCCCTCCTCATCCCCCACCCTCCATCAGTGAGCTGACGCAGGAGCCGAGCTCCGAGACGCTCATTCTCACCCCGCCTGCTGCCGACGTCCGTCCTTTCTGGGTCCCCAGCCGCGCCCAGCCCCGGCCTTCTGCAGGAAGCCCAGCATTTACCATCGTCTTGTTCTGTTCTTTCTCCCCGAAGGGTCCGATGGGTCCGGAAGGCAAGGAAGGCCCTCCCGGTTTGCAGGGTCTCCGGGTAAGTAACTGGCCTCCCCTCTGCCCACCCACCCATTCTGGGCCACGTTTCAGCCCCTCAGGCAGAGAAATGGAGCTCGAGAGGGGAAGTGAGGAGACTGGAGGGTTAGGTGGAGGCTGTCCCACGTGGCTTTGGCCTCCTGGTGCTTTGTCTCAGGTCAGGTCCCTGGAGGCAGGCGTGAGTTTGCCGTGTGCCGGCAAGTGAGCAGAGCCGGGCACAGGAGCCCGTGCTGAGGGCACTGACCCCCGGCCTGGGCACAGCCAGGGCTTCCTGGAAGAGGTGGTGCTTGAGTCTGGAGGGAAGAGTGAGAAAACTTAGCAGGGAGAGAGCAGAAGCCTGCCAACCGCCTATGACGACTTCACTCGAACACCGATGTGAGCACACAGTCTTCAGGGCACTCCATCCCGTTCCGTTCCACTTCATTTCACTTCGCCCTGTCTTCTTATGTAGACTGCACGCACCGTGCGTGTCTGACGTGTGAGCACAGCTCCTGACTCGAGGTCATGTGCTGCTAAGGAGGTTGTGGTTTGAGGTCACGTGGGTTAAGGGGTCATGTGAGAGAAGGGCACAGAGGCCCACCTGGGTCAGGTGCCCATGTCTGGCAGGGACGGTGAGCCGGAGTCACCAGGCAGGGGGATGACAGGAGCACCTGGAGAATGGGGGACCCCCTTTTGTCCTGGTTCCCGTAGCAAGTGGGGGACAGTGACCCAGTGTCGTTGTGCACGGCTCCCCGACTCAGCTTTGTTGGGTCCCGTGGGTTTCGCTAGTTCAGTAGCTGAGCCCGTGGAAAACAGGCCGAGGCCAAGCTGCCCTCACTGTGGGCCCAGAGCAGCGTCCTGTGCGGGGGGTGGCGGCCGGGTCAGGGGACCAGACGGAGCCGCTTACTGGAGAAAGTGGCCTGTCCTCTCCTCCCCATCCATTTCAGTTGGACCAGAACTCGTCCCCATCCCTGTGCACGCTCCAGTGGCAACCAGGGGAAGCTGCGGGCAGAGCGCAGCTCCCGGTGAGGTGAACGCACTCATGGGGTGAGGCTGGCACCCCCCCTCCGCCAGCGAGAACGGGGAGGGGCAGGGCCAGCCTGGCTCCCACCTGGGAGACACAGGGAAGGGGCTACCCTGTCGCCAGGCTGCTCTGAGCCAGGCTGACACGGGGGAGCTACGGTGGCATCTGAAGCCGCGGGCCCCAAAGGAGAACCCGCTCAAGGCACTGAGGCACTTGAGCCTCACCAGCTTCCAGGAGGTTGCTCTCCCCCCAAATCCGGTCACGCCCCAAGATAGGCGTCCTGTCCCGCTCACCTGGGCCACGGTAACTTTCTGTCGGGACTGACCCGCTCATCCCCTTGTCAGAGGGCGCGTCTGTTTCTCTTCCCCACCCGGGGTGGGTCCGCGAGAGCCTGGAGGAGGCTCACGCTGCCTCACTCACTATTTCACACTCCGCACTGTAGACAGGCGTCGCTGGGAACTACAGCCAGTGCGCCCGGGACCGCGGGCGGCCTGCTCAGTGGGGCGGCGGGAGGAGCGCAGGGCGCAGCCCCGGGCAGGCGGCCACCGGGGTTCTGGCCCCAACACGGGGTGTCCAGTGCTAAAGCCGAGCTCTGGGCCCCGTCGGGGCTTTGCTTCTGTTCGGCCTGGCGCTAGGCCCACCCCACTCAGCCGGGCATCTTCTCTCCTCCTCTTTGGACAAGAAAGAAAAAAGTACTTTTGTTTAAGTGAATTCTACGCTGTCAGGCATTTAAGCCCGATGTAGAATTCAGACTGTCGAAGCTCCGGGACCGGCGCAGGGGAAGGGAAGGGGCTCCTGCATGAGGCCACACAGGCCTTTGTCTCTGTCCCACAAGCCAGTGACCGTCTCTTTGGCCCCTGTGACCATTTCCTCCGTGTCATTGGCCTTCTCTCTCTTCACTAGGGGGGCTACCGTGGTTCCTAGCAAACCTGGGGCTCCCCCAGTGTGCTGATTGTGTCGGCTGCTTTAAGGACTTTCTTGGAAAAACAGAACCCGCCTCTGTAGGTGTTCAAGTCGTGTAAGGGGGAGAGGAAGTAAACGGGCCATCAGCGGGCTCTCAGCCTGGACGTTGTGCTCATGTTTCTCAAGTAATTCTCACAGGGACCTTAGGGAGGTGACAGTTTCAATTCCCTTCTGCAGATGAGAAAACCAAGACTTAAAGGCACAAACCAAAGTACCCTTGTCATGCAGATCTTAAATGGTGGGGCGCCAGACCCTCACTGCCTCTGCTGGAGGGTGTGGGGGGTCATGTGGCACCAGGATCCCAAACCGCACCCATGCAGCAGGGGCCTTGCAGCGGTCGGGACCCCTTGGTGGGGACAGCGCCGGCTCTGTGGGGCGGGTTGGACACACGTGGCTTTCCCCTTGGGCTGCGGCCCTGGAGTGCAGGGTCTCACGTTGCTGAAAGCTTCCAGGCCCTCAGCTCCAACCTCCAGCGCGTTCGGGAGAGAAACACGGCAGTCTTTTGTCAGTGGCAGCCTGGGATGACTTGGTTTCACTACGATTTTTCAAGGCTCTTTTCTTGCCTTTTTCCTGTGCTACCAGATGGTGACAGCATCCTTTGGATCACAGGCTCCCGTTTGATTCATGACATGGCGTGGGGCCAGAGTTCATGTGAGGGGAGCACCTGGTTTCGGCTCCGACCGGTAGAATATAATCACGTTTGACATTTGAGGCTCGGAGAACCGGAACTGAACAGAGGACCATACGGCACCCGTTAGAGCCCGTGCACAGGCCGTCCTTGCATCTGGTCCCGGCCCCTCCCGTGGCCGTGCTGGGAGGGATCGCTGCTCTGAATTTATGGGAGCCCCTCCTGCCGGCAGCCAGGCAGTGTTGGAACCGTCAGGCTCACTCAGCACCGTGGCGTTGAGAGTGGCTTGAATGATCTGCCCTCGTGATAAATGACAAGCACTTACCTAGATATGGTGTTGGGGATCTGTTTAAAAGGGAAGAAAGGAAAATGGCAAGCAGGCTTATTGTTAGTAAAATAGCTCTTTATTGCTGCAAGACTTGCCCTGGCCAGCATTTCTCAAATTCCCACAGCCAGTTATGCATGCAAAATGCCGAGGTTACATAACCACTGCTACATCCACCACTAGAGTTAGCTTCTTCACCACCGTCATCACCACCATCATCACCACCATCATCACCACCATCATCACCACCGTCATCACCACCATCATCACCACCATCATCACCACCATCATCACCATCACCACCACCATCACCATCACCATCACCACCATCATCACCATCATCACCATCACCACCATCACCATCACCATCACCACCATCATCACCA